>WBMW01006008.1:932280-1006441 GCA_013396635.1 Penelope pileata | reverse complement strand
GTTCTCACATCCTAGCAACAACCGAAATCTCCCCGCAGCGATACCCCGCTCCCCTCGCTGCTCCCCACCCCCCGCGGGCTCCGCGCACACCGCGTTGCCGCCTGCCCCGAGGCCGCTCGCCCCGTGCCCCCCCCCCAGCAGCTGCTGCCCCGGGGGGGCGGTGAGGGGGTTCGTGTCTCGGCGCTTTGCCTCGCCGCCCTCCTGCCCGCCCCGCGAACGTGCCCGGGAGGTTTGCAACAGTTTGGAGGAGCTGCAAGCTGCGCACGCAGGAAGGCGGCAGGGCCTGTCCGGCCCGGGGGGGTGGAATGGGACAGCCCCCCCGGAGCGCGCTGTGGGCCGTCCCCGCGGCTCTGCGGGACCTCTCCGCTCTCCCGCTTCCCCCCGCCCGGCCCAAACCCTCCGGGGGAGCTCGAGGACCCCCCGGGATGGCCCCGAGGCGAAGTTGCGCGGTTTCTGGCTGAGCGAACGCGCATCCGTGCGCGGCGCCGCGCATAGCCTGGATCCCCTCCGGCCCCGCTGGGCTGCGCGCTTTGGGCGCTGCGCGGAATTTTCCCTCGCGCCTGAGGCAGGGACGGGCCCTGCGCGGTGCAGCCCTCTCCCCTCCGTCCCTCTCCCCTCTGTCGCCTCCGAGGGCGCTTCTGCTGGGAAGAGTCGGTCTGGAGAACTCGGGCCGGGGGAGTGGGCAGCGGTGGGAGCCCCGGCCTCGTCTCGTTGCCCCCCCGAGTGCGGAACAATGCGCGCTTTGATGCGCGCGGGGCTCCGTCCGCGGGAGCTGAGGGCGATGCGCGTCGGCCCTCCGCGCCTGCGGGGGTGGCAGGGGATGGGGCCGAGATACAAACACGGGACATTGCCCCCTCGTTTTGTTTTTTTCTTTTTTTTCGGTTTTGACACGAACGAGAGGTCGGGAAAACTGCGGCTCAACCCAATTCTGCTGCGCTCCCTCCCGGAGCTATCCCACAGCGGCCGGGGCCGTGCGCGGGGCTCCGCGCATCCTCAGCCCCGGGGCGGTCCGAGCCCGTCCGTGTGCGGAACCCCTCGGGGCGGGCGCTGAAACACGGCCCCGAGCGCAGCACTCGCAGCGAAGGGGGATGGCAGCCCCTGCCCGCAGCCGGGGTGAGGGACCGCCGGGTCCCCATTGACCTTCGGATGGAAAATCTGCGTTTTTGAAACCATTTTTGTTGTTTGTTTCGTTCTGCCTTTCCCGGCTTGTTTGTTTGTTTGCTTTGCAACTTTGCCGTCCCCGGGCGGGGGAGCAGCGCGCTGGGTGCAGCCGTGGGAGCGGGGCCGGGGGGGTCGGCGGGGCTCTCCCGGGAAGCAGCGGCGCGCCAAGGGTTAACCCCTCCGCTGCGGGGCTGAGCGCGGCCGGGGGCGAAACTTCCCAGAAGAGCAAAGGTGGGACAGAGCGGGCNNGGGGTGGGGGGGTGCTCCGCGCTTATCAATAACGATGTATAAATATCAAAGTGAAGGAGCCCGAGTCAGTCTTTCTAGAAGCGAGGAGGCAGCTTAAGCAGCTTTCTTTAATGGTGATTTGTAGCTCTGTAAGGGGCACGGATAGCAAATACCCTGCAGGTGCATGTTGTAACACTGCCATCCGGACTTTAATGTAGATTACTCTCCAACTCGTTTGATCGGTCCTTTGAAACCCCTTACAATTGCCTGTGACGAACCGCCGGGCTCAGTTTTTTTTCTTTGAATAATGCCTTAAGGGTAAGTCCTCGGGGCTTTTAAAGATCTCCGGCGCGGTTAAAAAAAAAAAAAAAAATCGCGTTCCGTTTCACTTTAGAGCGCGGCTCCGTGGCCTCAGCCCGGGCACGGCTCCGGCCCCGCTGGCTCCGCGGCCGCAGCTCCGCTCCGGGGGGGGAAACTCGCGGGGGTCTTCGAAAGACCCCGAACGGCTGCACTGCGCGCGGCTCCGCTGCCTCAGATTTGGGGGGCGACCTCACGTCCCCCCCCCTTCCCCTCCCCGAGGAGCCCCGGGCTGCGCTCGGAGAGCAAAAGCAAAGGGAGAAACCCGGAGGGGGGGTCCGCTCCTGCTCCCCCCTCTGCAAACAGCGAGCGTCGGGGGGAGGGAAATACAAAAAGCACGAAGAGGGGACGCGATAAATCCCGCAGATGTTTCTGCGTCCTCTGCAAATAACGTTTGTCCTTTCGTATTTATTCGTTCCTATGAATTAAAAAAAATATATATTCATCAGCGAGGCGTTGGCCCGGGGCTCCCCACAAGCGGAGCTTTGTTTCCCTAAAGTCAACTCGGGAGGATCGGTCCCTCCGCACCGACCCGGGGCTTTGCGCTGAGGGCCCATTTGGAACACTCGAGACTACAAAGGGTTACGCATAAATAAATGCCACATTTGCCTATTGCAAAAGTTTTCTCTGCCCTTTCTCGGTCACAACAGGGGAGGAAAAAGCCGCCGTTCATTGCCCGGCGCTGGGCAGGAGCAGCCCCTCCAGAACGCGCTCGGATTTGGCCGCCGAAGAGGGAACTCTTTTTTCCCCCCTCAACAGCAGCGCCTTTTGTTCTCCAGATCTCTTTCCCAATTTCAAGCTTCACTTGCGGATCCCAAGTTTGTTTGTTAATGACGCTATTACCATCTGGCTCGTCCTACTTTCCAAAAGATATAAATCTCCCCGGTTTCATTGCCCGCATTCTCATTTAAGTGCCACCATCGCTGGGAGAAAAATACGCTTTCAGGGCCGCGAATTCCCCCGCACGGGGCTCCGCGGAACGGCCCCAAATGCGTTTCCCCTGCCAGCGCTCCCCGGAGCGGGCGGCGGCCCCCGCTGAGTTTTCCGCCGCCGGTTCCGGCGGAGCTCTGCCCCCGCTCCGGGCCGCTCTGTGCGGCGGACGGGCCCGGCCCCGGCTGTGGGGGAACCGTCCCCGCAGGCACCGTGCGGCGAAGGGGAGAAAAGTTTGGGCTCCGCTCTGCGCGAAGCCGTTGCGGATTTGTGTGCGCTTGGGCAGAAAGGGCCGGGGGGAGGGCGAGAGGGGATGGGGGAGGGAGCCGGGTCGGGCCGTGTATGGGCTCCACAATGCCTCTATTTGTTCGCCGCGAGCAGCCCGGGCGGGGTGAATAGCAGAGAGAGGCACGGCCTGCCCAGCGCGTGGGCAATGCGGGGTCCGCTCCCCACGAGCGGGTCGTTCCCACGCGGGGCTCTGCCGGCCCCGTGCCCCGCGCAGCCCCGCACGGCCCCGCACCGCCCTCCGCCCGCTGCCGGCAGAGGCTCAGCCGGGGGAGAAGCATCAGATCCCCACCGGTACCTCTCTGGGTGTCAGGCACCACATCGCGGAGATTTTGTTTAACTATTCACATAGGCACCCACCCCCCGACAGTGTCAAGCGAAGGGAAAGATGCTCCTCTGCTACGTGGAAGGAACCCGGGGATTTTTTTTTTTCCCCGAGCGATCTAATGGTTGTCAACAGTCCCCCAGGCACTGTGTGAGCGCAGGGCAGAGCTCAGGGCCGGGCACTGCTTGTCGCCCTGCGCAGCCCTCGGCCCAGTGCGGCCGTGTGGAGCGGGGAGGGAGCTTGTTTATAAATTTATATGACGACCTTTCCTTTGTGTCTGCGCTAAAGTTGATATGGACAAATTGCAGAGGTATACGATTTAAGTAGATGCACTTTTAATCACCGATCATTAAAATGGTTATGTTAAATATACTCAATTACATGCATGACTTCACCCTAACAGTACTTTCTATTCTCCCAGCTGCTCACGTATTCCTTAACTATAGTCAGCAGAAGAAACTCGATTATGCTGAATCCATACATTTCTATGGATTTCATCAGCCTAATTAATGCTTCGGTGTGGTCCATGTGTCTGAATGGTCCCTGTGCTGTTACTTGGGTAAGGAGGCAGTGCAGGAATGCAGAGGGGCTTTCTTTCAGAGATACCCATGGGGGTCACTCTAGGACTCTAATGGCCAAGGTAGTGAGTGTTAAATAGCAGAAACACGCAGAGAAAGGGAAGGCAACGATGTAAGAAGGACATTGATACTGTAGGTATGCCCAACAGGTCAGCGATTATAATTAAAGTGCTTAAAGAAGAAAAGGTAAATGGAAGGCTTCCGCGGCTCGCAGCGTGCCTGGCTGAACGCAAACAAACCAGCCCACAGAAACACACCGCGCTGGTCCTGGTGGGGAAAAGCTGACAGCAGATTTTCTGCCTAAATAACCACCAGGGCAGCCTCTCCCACGAGCACCGGGTTGGGATGCCCTGTCTGTGCTCTGCTGTGCTTGTTATCGCAATGCAACACGTTGTGGGGACAGCCGGGAGCACTTTGGTCCTGGCACCATCTGGGGGATTCTCCTGCAGCCTCCGAGGTCACTGTGCTCAAGCAGTGCAGGTGCACAAGGAGCTGTAGAAGCAGCTCCCTCCCTCCCTTCCCCAGCTTTCTTCCGAAATGAAGAAGCAATTCAAATAACGGGGATGCGTTGCAGCTTTAGCACCGGCAGCCAATGGCTGCTCTGATAGCACGGCTTCCCGGCTTAGCGCTTGGAGGGATCTCAAAGGCAAGAGGGCTGCCTGCTCTTCAAGCAACCTGTTAATGAGTGAGATATTCATCGGGATGTATTGACGTTTTGTTCCCACCTGTTGTGCTAGGGGACCATCTGAAGAGCTGCTGGGAGCCACCAGGGGAAATCAGAGCCCTGTGTCACCCACCGCCCCGCCAAGGAGCCCGCGCCTCTCCCCGCTCCCCACTGCCCACCCTGGGGCTCAGCTGTCCTAACTCGTGCCAGTGCCTCGCTGCAGCCTTCATCCTTCAAGGGGAGAGAGAGAGCAGGGAAGATTTCAGATCTATAACCAAATTATAACCTAGGAACTTTATGCTTGTCATGCTAATTTAATGACTTTTATAGTAAGTGTAGACTTTCTGTCTTTTGAAATTAGCTCTTCAAAATGCTTTGTGTAATGACAGACACTAGACATAAGAGACAAATGCGCAAGCAATAGTGGGATAATAATCTGGCAAACACTGTGCCATTTAATGTTAAGATGGAGAAGGAAGTGCAGTAAATCTCGGCGGCGATGTGCGGTGCTGCCTGGGGCCATTGGTCCGGGCTCGGGGCTGACCCCCGGCGAGGGCATCCTCCAGCAGCCTGCTGGGCTTCACCTGGAACATGGGGCGGTACTGAGCACGAAATAGCATTGCAGCGTGATGGCCCTTTGCTTGCTGGTGGTGCTTACATCAGAGCTCTGATTTGGATGGGCTGGTGCTGCCTGGCCCCAGCCCCACGCTCAGGTCCCAGCAGGGCTGTACGCACGGTGTTCCTATGTGTGGCCCTGAGCGTACAGATCACCTCCATCCTTCAGAGCACTTCGGTGCTCCCGTGTTGTGAGTGGTCCAGAAATCTGCCTGAGAGGTGGTCGTGATAACAAGGGGAGGGATAAACCCAAAGCTACGGGTGTGTTGTGGTCTGGGTGCCTCTCTCATAGCCTATGGTTGGACATAAGGGAAGTTCACACGACGATCGAGTGACGAGGGAACAAGAGGCCCATTTTAATCAGGTGGTTATCTCTCCTGGGCGGAGATCAGAGCTCCGTCGCTCCTGGCCCCCTCATTGTGTCCCCCCTGCTGGAAATGACAGCTCCTTCAGAAAGAAGCGACTCGGTCCCTGGATGGGATTTCAGCTCTTTTGCACTACACATGTACCAATTGTCATTTTACAGCTACAGTGAAACCTCTAAATTATATAAGTGTATAAACTCGGCCTCATTAAATCCCCCCTTTCGGATAGCCTCAAGGTTGGAGAGTGTATTACTGTAAGCCAGAGGAGACTTAAATTATATCCAAATGGGGATTGAAACGTAGTGGCACTTAAGCACACTCCTTGTCTCAGCTGCAGAGGTTTCATTTTTCCCCTTTAGAGTGTTATAATATCACAAACGCAACAGTTTCCGTATGTCAAATCAAACGGCCTGAAATCCTATTTCTCAATTTAGCCCACGGGTCCCTTTGTGGCAGGGACAAAAACACCAAGATATGATCAAACGCTGCTGTCTGACCAAAGAGAAATTTATCGCTCATCTGAGAGCCCTTCCTAATTTGCAGCTGGAGCCCTCCCCTTCCCGCACGCTGTTTGCTTGGGTGTATGGGGCTGGGCAGGGGCCGAGGGCAGCATCGCCCCACGGCGTGGCACAGCCCAACGACAGGTCGATTCTTTCCCCTGAGCCGACTAAAAAAATAAAAGATTTTAGTGAGAAATCTGTGCCCATGGAGCAGCCCTGTTTTCACTCTGCATTGGGGCTGGGGGCACAGTGGGGGCCGGAGGGCTCTGCCCGTGGTCCCCCCAGGGGGCAGCTCCATGGGGTGCCCCAAAATGGCTGCACTGAGCCCCCGGGCTCGGCACTGCCTGCTCTGCCCGGCGGCAATGATTTCCCCGCATGGCCCCAACCTCAGCCCTCCAAAGTTGGGGTTGCCGGGAGGGGGTCGTGCCCCCCTCCCAGCGCTGGCAGGAGGGTCAGTGGTTTAACCAGGCGTCACCAGGGCTTCGTTTTATCCCCGGCCCACTGAAGCGTGTGGCTTTTAGTGACTGATGGTCACAGTTGCTCTCACGGTGTGTGCTCCAGATGGGCACGTCCTGGAGGCTGGGGGGGGGACAGCTCAGGACAGGGGGGGGCACGGGCGCTTCGGAGAGGCCACGATGACACGGGGATTTGTTCTGGGTCACCCCTCCAGCACCACCCTAACGACAAAGTTGGGAAACTTCTCCAGCAGTGCGTGCGTGCGTGCGTGCGTGTGTGTGTGTGTGTGTGTGTATGTGTGCGGGGGGGGGCGGGGTTGGTTGCCCCCGGCCGTGCTGCTCGCCCAGCGCATCGCCCCTGTCCCCGCGCGCAGCCAGCACGTTCCCAAACTTTGAGATGCCAAATCACGTTACTGCTGCGGCGGGAGGCTGCTTTCGGATCTGTGACAGCTGAGTTTTTCCTATCGATTATGTGACACTGCAGTTCATTTACACGGCTCAAAAGCTTAAAGACACGGGAGGAGCCCCCAGTTTAACCCGAAATCCTAACAGAAAGTGAATCAACTTTCTGGCCGCTGTTTAAACTGATAGATCAGAACTTAATTCGGAAAGACAGAGAGGGAGAGAAACGACAGCACAGATTTATCTTGCCCAGCGTCTTCCGCTGAAACTTTAGAAACTGCGGCGTTGCAGACCCGCGGCCGAGATGCTAATGAGCAGCAGCGCGTTGGGGGCCCGGGGTTGGGTTCGTTGCAGAGTGCAGATCGCAGCGCTCGGAACCCGCGCATGGAGCAGCAGGGCCGGGGCAGCTCCGGGTGCGGAGCCCTGAGGCCCTTCAGGCTCACCCCGGTGTATTTTGGGGAACGGGGGGCATTTTGCTCTCCCCCCACCCCGGGACCTCTCCATGCTGCCAGCTCCTTCCCTTGGCTGCTGGGGGCTTTCCCAGCTCCGGGTGCTGCCGCTCCCTCCCCCTGTCCTCGCCAAGGTTTCATTACTTGCTGTTAGTGCCTGGAAACAATAAAGGATGGCAGACTGGGCTTTTATTGATTATTTGTCACCCTGTATTTGTCAGTTTCAATAACTTTTCCTGAAGTTTTACTTACGGGCACTTGAGCTTTCGGATTAGGCCAGCTCTGCGGATTGCAGCGAGGGGTAATTATCCTCCGGCCTGCTTCCCCGTGGCCGGAGAGCAGAGAGCATCATCGCTCCGTGCAGGCAGGATGCGGCCAGAGCCCCCTAAAGCGCTGTCAGAGCAACAACTGCCCCCCACCGCCCCCTCCCTTGGCCCCGGCCCACAATTCAACCCCAGATTCAGGGCTCAGTGCTGTAGGAACGGGCCCGAAGGGGGAGGGCTGAGCCTTTGGGGGGGCTCTTTCCTCTCGAAGGCAGAGTGAAGGTCTCCCCTCCGGCCATCTTCCTCCCCTCATAACTGCCGTGCGTCCCCCAGGCGCTGTGCTCTGCTCCAGCTCCTCTCGTTGGTACCGCGCTGGAGGCGAGCTCGCCCGCTGGCTGCCGGGCTGGCAGGGTGCCTATCGCACCCCGCGCCGCGTTTGATGTGCTGGATCTCATAGCACGGCGGGCTGAGGGACAAGTGAACACAGAGTGCCCAGTTACACGGGATTTAATTACAGCGAAATGCATTCTCCATGCTGATTAGGAGAAAAATCAATCGGGGGCTTATTTGCCACAAAGAGCCAATAAAAAAAACAATTTATTAGAGCAATAATCTCAGCCCCAAATGGTCTAAATATTATTGTTTTGGTTGCATTGAGGGAATTCAAACTGAAAGTGTTACATGGGGAGCATCGGGGAGTCCTTCCCATACACTCAGCAAGTTTCTAGGCGATTTCCAGGGCTCGCTGCCGGACAGCGGTTGGGCTCCCCAATTTGGGTGCAGGTGTGGGGTTGCTGCATCAGCTGCAGGACAAGATGCTCCATGCTCTGCAGATGTCTGTGCCAAGAGGCAAACATGGCACGCAGCTTCCCACCGGGGCTTGCTGCTTTCCAGTGATTTATATGTGAAATTCCTAGAAGAGAGGAGGCCACGCAAAAGATCCCGAAGCCACAGGCTGAGATGAATGCCTTGTTGTAGCACAGCGAGCACAGCACCCTGGGATGTGCCAGCCCCGGTGGGGACGGGGCAGGGAAGCGTCCCCGTGGGAGGGTGCTGAGCTCTGAGGGCTGGGGCAGTGGGGACAGCAGGGACAGCTGTGCCCTCGCTCCCCCTCTCCCCTGTGAAGCTGTTCCCTGGTCCCAGCCAGAATCAAAGCTCTGGGGGGCCGGGGGTGCACAGGGGGTGCAGGCAGGCCAGGTGGTGCCAGGAACCGTGGGTGTCCCGGGAGCTGTGACTCAGGAGGTCCTGGTTTTGCTTTCCAGCTTTCTGTAACTGCAGTCATCTCCGTCCCGAACCGGAGGGGACCTCATTTCCTGCTCAGCGCTCTGCCAACCGCAGGGTCTTTAATAAGGCTGCCAGGGGAGCCTGGCTGCGGGAAGGACAGTCAGCGTTTGTCACCAGGGAGTGAGCTGGCATCAGGCTCCAATCTGAGTCAACAACCTGGCGAGCCCCAAGCATGACTTCATAAATCATGCTATCTAATTGAAAGGCACATGCTTGTATATGCAGGGCTGTTCGGAAAGGATGCAAAAAATAAAACGTAACAAGCACTTCTGTTCTGCCCACTGCCTGTTAATCAGTCACCTGATTGTTTCAACTTCTTAGGTTATTTCATGCAGAAAAAAAAGGGGAAAACGTAAAACCATCTTGTTTAGCCACGATAAAAGCACAAATGAAAAAATTCATCTGTTAATGAGAGGCTTAGCCTTTTTCTAACACGTTCCTAATAATAGGAAAACAATCTCTAAGTGTTTTTAATTTAAACTGTTCTCACGGTTAATTCAAAATTGCTGAATAATATTACCATGTGTCTGTGTATCTATTTGGCATTGAGGCACATGAGGTTTCAAAGTGATTGAACCAGTTTTGAATGGAGAAAGAGTCCTAGACAGTCCCCGTATCCCCTTATTTCAATGTTGGTGGGTGCACACACGCTGCCCTTCCTTGTTCTCTGCCTTCCTGGAGAAACGAAGGATAAATCTGCAGCAAAGGGTTGGGTCTGTGCAGTTTGCTTCTCCCACGCAACCTCCCGTGTTATTTCCCACCCACAGGAGCTGAGGGATCGCCTCGTGCAGAGCCACCTCCGCAGCCCCACGGCCTCCCCAGCCCTGAGACAGCGCAGGGGCTGAGCAGCGTCTGAATATTCCCACTCAACTCTGCAAACAGACGGAGATACTCCAACACCGTGCGTGAGAGCAAATGACGTGAAACTTGAAATCCCCAATCCCCCGTTTAGCCACCCTGCAGGCAAGGGCAGCCCGTGGCAGCCAGGGCCGCTGATGGCTGCTGTGCCATCACAGTTCCCTGGGCAGGATTCTTCCGGCCGTAACGCAGCGTGCAGCTCTGCGCTCCCGTTCGGAAGATGCTCCTGAAGTATAGGAGCACGGGAAAAATTTGCATAAAAGCTTCATCTATAACCCACGATTGCTTGGAAATGTAAGGAGCAGCAGTTTTTCCCTATTGTTTTAGGAATAAAGGGTGCACTTTGTTTGCCTGTTCACTCAGTGCGCTCTCTGATCCCTTGGTGCATTTCAAGAGTTTTCTGTCAGCATCACGAGACCTTGCTTACCTGGTAAATTTTAAGTGTGAAACGGTTTGTGTTCAGAGTGCCTGGGAAAAAACAACAGTAACGATGTCTGACAACTCCTTTTTTTTTTTGCTCTCGTTCAATAATATTTCATGGCACATTAAATGGGCTACGCAGCCTCTTCCAAAGAGAGCAAAGCAGCGCGTCGTCGCGCTCGCTGCTGCCGTCAGCAGCCTGTTCTTAGCAGGGGAACAGCTGAAGGCAGCCCGGGATCCCTCTCTGAGCCTTTTCTCCGTTTGTTCTCAATTTGATAAAAAGTGGCAATAATTTGGAGACAGATATAGAAAGAAAAAAAATAAAAGCGGTTTCACAATAAACCTCTTAGCGCTGCCCGCGACCGCAGGCAGATGCTAGGAACGCTGCTCGCTCAATCCGCTGAACATTACTTTTCCAGAAGCCGAAATGTTTTCAGCTGAACCGATTTCCTGACGGCGGCTTCGGATGCAAGAGCTCGAGCCAGAGCAGCCCATGGAGAGAATCAAACAATTAAAACATTTACGTGTTTGATGCTTGATAGACATCTCGAGGAGGTAGGTTTTAACATTTTTTTTCTTCTTAATTTTTTTTTTTTTTTTCAGTAAGAAGGATAAGCTTGGAGTGCCCAGTCACCGTGGTAACTGCCAGAAAAATTCTCCTGAAGTTTGAAGAGGTCAGCGAGCGGGGTCAACAACTCTGGCCTCTCCCCGCGCCGGGGCTGCAGGCTCCATCCTGCGGCTGGGGCGTTAGCGCAGGCTCAGCCCTGGGAGGTGGGCCGCTCCCGCTCTGATATAAATTTTTTGAGTCAGTTCACGGCCTGGGCTCTCCAGGTGGCCTCCAAAATCGATGGTGACCCCGTGACCCTGTCTAACGGAGGCATAGCATCCAACCTAAGTAAGGATTTAGGCAGGAGCGACAGCTTTCCGCTGAGTGTTATTGGGGACAGTACAAACAGTTTTGGAAGCGAGGAGGTAGGTATGAGGAGCCGAGGTCATTAAAGGCATATTAAAAAACAATTTTAAAAATCCTCGTTAGCGGAAAGTTTTTATTAGCATTAACCATTCCTGAAATAAACTGTTCTGGCAAGGAGCCTTTTTCCCAATCTAACAATATCACACCAAGCTTTTCAGTGCGTTAACACAGGAAAAGTTGGCACTTTATATATTCCAAACCAAACAAATATTTTGTCCACCTCTGCATTTTGAACTTGTGAATGAAGCTGGCTGACGTGTGGTAGGATGGACCCCTGCGAAGCGTGCTTTTTCCCTTAATATCTTAAAACCCAGGAGCCTGCTTATTCAAGCAGGTTGTTTATTTTAGGAAGTAACTTCTCTAACGCATGTGTTCTTTTCCGGTCTTAATTGGTGTAAATTTATTTTTAAGCTGGGAAATCAAGTCACGCTCAGAATGGCATGCAATGAAAGTAGGAGAGTTTCACAGGCCGGTTCCTTCCCTGATGTGTAATACAGACAGACAAGCCACAGCTTTGGGTACGTGTTTTTGTAGAAAAAAATGATCATCGTGCTAAGTTCATATTTATAGTGACAATTATATTTTTCCTTTAAGATTTTAAGCAACAAATTGTCAGGGTGGGGACAGGGGTAGGCTGCTGCAGGGGTCTGGTTCTGTTAAAACAGAGCTAGAAACTTGCCCTCAGAGCAAGGGGATGTGCTGCTCTGCTCTCGGGGAGTGCTGTCCTGGGTTGTTGGCACCTCTGCACGACCCCAGCTCTGCTCACACCGTGCACAATCGCAGTCACCAGGAGAGTAAGTGGCACTGCACGGAGGAGCTGGGTCTGGCCTCCAAGGTGGAAAACACTCTTGAATTTTGAGTGACTTTAAAACTGCTCTGAGGGAAGAAAATTGCATTGATGTTCGTTCCCAGTCTTGGAAAAATTACACAAACTTATCCCAGCGGGAATCTTGCTCAAAGGCTTCTGGTGCCCCACAGGAGAGGGCCCAGCTCTGGCATCCCCCTGCCCACTGCTGCCCTGTGAGCAGCTCGGAACGAGAGCCTGTGCCTCCCCACACTAAAGGGCATCACCCCACTGGGCTGTGCGCTGGGGTCCTGCCTCCCCGGGGCTGGCACAAGCTGCCCGGTGGGGTTATCTGAAGAGCAGGAGATGAGTTACTAAGAGTAAGAGGGGAGCAATGCTGTGCCCTAAAATAATGCAGCACCCAGCCCTGCACATGCAGGTATCAGTGGCAACGCTCACTCTGATTCCATCCTAACTGCTGCCCGTAGTTTGCTTCTGCTGGTTTTTAGTAGAACTGTGCTGAAAACGTGTTCACAGTAGTAAGCGTGTAGATCCAGGGGAGTGCCCGCGCGACTGAGCCTGGCGGGACGGAGCTCACAGCCCTCGGTGAGGATCGGTGTATCTGCATGGTTTTCAGAAAAGGCATTTAAAATAGGAACCGTGAGCAGCTGCAAGGTGGATCCTCAGTGTCTTCAAAAGCATCTGCAGAATTTTTAGCAGCTTTCTTTTGTTTTTAACAGTCGTGCCTTCTTTGTAATGTGCACACGCAGTGCCCTGGTTCCACCTGACGAGCATGGGACAGCTTCTGAAGCAGACGACCCAACTGTCACATTGGAACTTTGGACCAAAATTGCCCCAAACTTTCCCAAACCCCTCAGTCTTGGAATGCAGAATCATTAGCAGAGGGAATGACAAGAAGATCTCAAGAACTTTTATGTGCTGCAAATTCTGTAGATTTCTGTGGATCCTGTCCAATTTATAATTAACTGCAAATCTACAACTGCCACTTGAAACAGGTCCTGGGTTTGCTTCTTTTGTATCTCTTCACCTTTTTCTGTTGTTCATCTCAGTACAGCTGGGACATGGCATGTGTCAGCAGTAGCTGCATTGGGACCGTTCGTCTTCCTTGGCCCCTTTGGCTCTGGGGAGCACTCGCTCCCAATCATCTGATTCCATGAAACACTTTCTGAAGTGCGGGCTGCTCCAATTTTAACAGGACGATATTCATGAATGGGCTTCATACAGCGTTAGAGACAAGCGGTCGGAATCAGCAAGGGCGCTGGGCCGGTGGTTCCCAGCCTCCATCATATGGATCACTGATAATCCATGGGGCCTTGGCAAGTTTGCTGCAGGTGGTCTGTGGAAGTGCATTAAATAATAGCGTTCATAGTCTTCAATTAAAATTTTGATGAGAAGAGTGTGTGGCAGTCTGCACTCAAGTCTGAGAGCTGAGAGCGATCCGCCGGCCTGAAAGGGCTGAGGATGTCTGCTTTGCTTGAATGTGTCTCAGCCTGTGGTCCACCAGGCATCAGAAAGCATTTTCAAGTTAAATACTTGTGCAGTAAATGAATGTGCTTTCTCACTCGTGCAAGCAAGCAAGCCAAACAAAACGAAACAAACCAAAAAGCACTTCAAAATAAAATGAAGAAAATAAAAGCAATAAATTAACACTGAGGCCTCAGCCTAGCTTGTGTTTGTTTTTGTCTGGAAACCACATTTCCAGGGCTGCAGAGCGGGAAGCGCGGCTCAGCCCGGAGCAGGGCTGGGAGAGCTCTGTGTGCCGGAGGAAGCAGCGAGGGCACGCGGGCAGCGGGGCTGACAGGTGCGCGGCCAGAAGGGCCCCAACAAGTGCCGCGTTTCCTTCTCCTTTTCCTCCTCCTCTCTGCTTTAAGTGTGTGCATGGCTGGTGTGCAGAGGAGAAGTCAAACTAATTCTGATGCTTTTCCCTTTTCTGGGCAGACTAAGTCAGAGAAAGCACTTAGGGCAGCCTTTGTGGAAGGGTTACAATGTAGGTTGGTACTTTAGGAGCTATAGGAAGTTCTTAATCCTTCACTGCCTACGGGACCGTCATTTATAGACCTGCTATTGTCTCATCCTTTATAAGGATGTTTCCTTACATTAAGGTTCCAAGAGCCGCAGAGTTGCCCATTGTTCGCAGCTATTTCAGCTCCTGGCTTAATGCACATCTAATATTCTGTTTGTGCTTTCGCTGCTCTCCTACGCGGCAGACTGTACCTACACGCTGCTTTAGGTGACATCATTCTTAAAACATTCATTCCAGTGTTTTGTTTCTTTCCTTTCTTTCTTTTCTTCTTTTTTCTCCTGATTTGTCTGCACGTTTGATTTTGCATTAACCTGGTTTATTGCAGGTAGCACAGTGATACATCTGGAACTGTGTGCACTGAGTTGCTCATTTCATGTTCTGTTCTTGGTTGAAGCAGAGCCACAAACACACTTCTTTCTTATAAAATGGTGTGTGCTAAATTTCCACCAGGTCAAATTCTGTATTTATAATCTAAATTAAAGTATCTCTTACTATATAACAAGGATGAATTTGGCCATGAGCACACAAAATGGAAGTGCAAATTACTTCGGTTTTGTCCAGTTCTACTTGAGATTAGCGGTGACTTAATTACAGGATTTTTTAAATTGCTGTTCATACAGACAACCACTGTTTTCCCCTTTGATTTATCTTCAGCTCAGCCCCCTCCAGCACCCCGTGTCTGGAATCTCAGCAACACGTGGGGGCTGGCAGGCTCCCCCGACATCGCCACGCTCCTGCCCTGCTCCTTCCCCTGTCCCGTTCCAGCCCTGCCGCCTGGTGTTCTCAGAAGCCCTCAGCGATGCCCTTCCTCTGTAAGCTGCCCTACAGCTGCTCCAGAATCAGATGCTTTCATCAAACTTTTCCAAACCAATCTGGAAAGAGATGCTGGAATAAAGGCAGGTGATCAGGTGATTGGGCCATGTTCTGCCTTCCTGCCCTGCCTTGGGTACACTACAGACCTTCTTGAGCGCTCAGCCCGGTGTCTGTAAAAGAATAATAATTTTACAAAGCACTTTTTTATGCCTGAAAGTTTTGATGTAAAATAAAGGCTACCAAGATTTTGCCAAATGTAACTGTCTAACACTCCTCACCTTCTCCACTTGCCGATAAGCCTTTCAGCATCAGAATTTTTGTTCCAGCCTTGCATAAAATGACATTTGGGCTTTTAAATCACCCTGGTGTTCACAGCATACATAGCCGCACTGATATATTTTTATTTCTTTGCTGAACCCCCCCATACAAACTGCACCTGTCTTGGTGCTGCTCAGCCTGCAGCTCCTGGTCACCTTTGTGTGCCCTGGGGCAGGTGCTGTGCAGTGGTCACAGTGCTTAGCAGTTCCCCTTGCTGTTCAGTTGCTCCTGTAGTTTCCAGTTATGTAACCCATCTCGTTTTGTGAATATGTGAATTTAACAGCTGTCATTGTCAGCAGTGCTGGTGTGGTTTCTTTTTTTTCTTCTTCTTCTTTTTTTTTTTTTTTTTTTTTTTTTTTTNTTTTTTTTTTTTTTGGCAAGCTGGCATTACTCATCAGTCTCATGGTAGTTTTGTTTGAAAAATGCTTGTGTTAGAAAAAAGTGGATTTATCAGCTCAGCACTGTATGGTGCTAGCATGCAGCACAACAAAAGACAAGTGCTCATTTCAGTAACGCTTGCAGCATTTCATGGGGCCCCCAAATAGGCTGAACAAGGCTTCTCTGGCAGCTAAACCCAAATACAGTGGGAAACTGTTAAAGTGGCAGTGTCACTGCCTGGAAAATGGGTTCTGTTTTCTCCCATCCGTTATTGCTGCTTTCTGGGTTGTTTGTTTGTTTGTTTAAAGACTATTTACTACATTAGGAATTTTACTGGTTATTGGAGAAAAAGAGACCCACAAGTGATTTTTTATGTTTCTTGGAGCGCAGACCAAGCTGTCTGTCAAAGTGATTCTGTCATACGAGGAAAAATAAGATACCTGTGGTTTTTTCAAGTAATACCGTAAAGTCAGGCATGGTGCAGCCCTTCAAGGAGCTCTCGTTCCCTATTTAAAGCAGTTTATTTTCAGAATGATTTGCTGCACTTACAGTTTCTTTCAGAGCTGTTCTTCCAGAATGCAAACACAACTGAGGGAGTTTTCTGTATTTAATTGAACGTGTTAGGTGGTTAAAATCATGTTTTAAAAACAGTATTACATACTGCAAATATGTCAAACCCTTTGTTCACAGATGTTTAAAACAAATGCATTTTTCAGTGTTTATTTATTCTGTCTGTTTGCATTCCATGCAGATGGTGAAGATAAACTTGTGAGTTTTGCTGTGGCTTACAAATTGCCTTTTACATTTTCAGGCAAGATGTGGAGGGAGATACATATTAGAAGAAATCTTTGCCATTATATTTTTAGTAAGATTTATAAAAGGTTTAACTTTATAAGATGCAGATTCTGGACTAGTTGTTCCTCTAGAAGATTTTACAGTCTCTGTGGCTGCAGTTAACCCAGTCCCAGTCAGGTGCCCAACAGAAGTCAGAGCTGGATAAAGCGTGTCTTTACAGATCTATAAATGTTACACTCATTTTTAGCTTTCATAGTTTTTATTTGATAAAACATGGTTGTTTACCATACCTCGCACCCAGACAAATGCATCCAAGCACTTAAGGCTGCACAGGAGGCAGCTGCACCATGGTTGGAGGCACGCAGACACGATGCTGTCGCTCTGTGTTCACCTCCCACACGTGCTCGTGCTCCAGACGATGCTGGGCTGCATGGGAGGAATGGGTGCATACAGTTCCATCCCATTTTGCTCTATGGAAAGGGGTGGCTGCAGCGAGCTGCCTGCTGTCTCTGAGGACAGAGCCGTGAGTTACCGGCTGCTGGACAGCCCGCAACACCTCAGCCAGAGGTGCAGGGACCTCGCCATGAATGCAAGCTTGGCTAAGGCTGTACCTGTGCACACAAGGCGCAGACCCTTTGGCTGAGCTCATGCTTGGCTGAGAACAGCTGAAGTTGGTAAGATGTTTGCATTTTGGTACCCAGAAAGCTGGGTACCTCTTGGAGTGTTTCTGAACTGTTACACACAACTTGGAGACACTTGGTCTTTAGCCACGCCAGGTAGAAATAACACAGCAAAATGCCTCAGGGAAGTGAGGAAGGTTCAGAACTTCCTTCTCCCTCGATGGGGGCAAATCTGACAGCTGTGGAGAGGCAGGCTGTGCAGGCTGAGGAGCCAGGCCTGGCTGAAGGCCTCCTGTCAGTGACACTCCCATGCTCCCATCTCCCTGCCACTCCCAGCTGCTTGCCCAGTGGCATGTCCTTCGTGACACACTGTACCCTCATGGTTGTAGCTCATCCTCTGGCGCCTGGCTGAGCGCAGAGGGCTGGGTGTGCTGCAGGACCCCAGTGTAAGATGTCACCACAACATGCACTTGGAAAGGCCGAGGAAGGCTGACATTGGTGGCTGCGAGGGTTGGGGTGGCTGCTTCAGTATGAAATGTGGGGGAAACATTCTTCCCAACCTACCGCAGCCAAGCTGCAGTCGTTGACTTGAGTGACAGGGGAATGGGAGACTGATATGTCTCAGCACAAACTGCCCTAAGCCTCGACTTGATGGCTGAGATCTTGAGCACAGCCAGAGCTTGTTACATTAAAGGCTTTATAAAAGCAACAGTGCCCGGCTAAAATCCACCTCCCACGTTACCGGCAGCCCCGGCAGGTGTAACGTGATCCGGGCAGCCCAAGCCAGCAGGTAAACACACGGCCGCTTTCTGCACACGCTGCACCAGAGAACTATCCCAGCCGGGAATCTGGGGGGATGTTGTGCTAGGTGAGCTGCACTGCTATGGAAAGGTCTGTGATGATGGACAGTCTTGTGTGACTATTAATTATTCTCTCTACTCCACACAGGTTTTTCCTACGACGCCTAAAACGAGGTAGGGGAAAATCTGTGGGAAAAATTTCCCTAACAGGCCTCTGAAGTTTGGTGCGGTCTGGCCTGATCTGGCTCCTTGAGCTTCGGTGGGGGGCTGCTGCTGGGTTTCCCTAGGCCAGAGAAAAAGCTGTGCTTCAATGATGCCAAGCCACTCAGCAGCACTGAATATTGTCTGCAAGAGCTGCTGGCTTGCTCTGCCTTTAGGATGCATCTCCAGTGAGCAATATTAACCAAAGGGCTTCATACTTGACTACAATACCAGCCACCTTTCCCTCCCTCAATATCAGCTGTTAAGCCTCCCAGCTGTGCTGAATTCCCCTCCCTCCACAGCTGAGGTAATAAAGGTGCATCCCCAGGAGCACCCTGGGCCTGGCAGGCCCTGAGGTGCCAGGTAGTGTGTGGGCATGCTGCACCACAGCAAAATGGCGGCCATCCAGTGCTGCTCCCACGTCTCTGTGCCCCAGCCTGGGTCCCATCCTGTCCCCAGAGCCCCCCCCCTCCCTGCCCTCACTCCAGTTCCTCATGAGTTATGATAACATATAAGCAGCTTAGAGAATTCTTATCGGAATGAGTTGAACACAATGCGACGTTTAACTCTTAATGACAGCCACCTCTGACTGTGAGTGACATATTATAAATTATGTTTGAACTGGATTTTTTCTTCAGAGGCAGATATTCCCTCTGCCACCCAGTCAGTCCTGCGAAGTTGCACTTGTGGCCTTAATCCTACTTGGATGTGTGCCCTGCTGCCTCCCCTCTCTGTCACTCGGGTACTTTAGTGTTCTTGAACAAGTGAACAATCTTTGTTTCTGTACCTTATTAGGCCAAAGACCATAGCAGCTAGCGATGGCATCAGCAGGCCCCGCAGGCAGGATTCTCTGCAGACACAGCCAACCTCCAACAAACCCCTTTTTATCCTCCTGTTTCTAGGAAGAATTATGATGGTGGTGCCCTGCTGTTGATCAGTCAAATCTGTGGTAGGCCTAGAGATAAGTCCTGTAAGTGTGGTGTACTGTAAAACAGCGGCTCCCATTCATTAGTGGCTTGTGTGTAATAAACCACCAAACGGAGGGGGATGGGGCGGGAGGGGGGAAGAGCAGCTGCAGTGTGCAGGAACAAACAGCACAACTCATTCTTGGGAGCCAAAACTTTCTAATTTGCTGCTGGGCTGCTGGGAGCACTCAAATTCTTTCTGATAATGTGCTTGTGCCCTCGGTGTCTCTCCTTGTGTTTCTGCTCTCCAGAGGTCCCCAAGTCTGGGATGGTTTCACTCTGAACCAAAAACATGGATATGGCTGAACAGGGAGGAGGAGGGGAGCACAGCAGCCACCCAATGTTTGCAGACTCCGGCACAGCAAAGCGGTGGACTCGAGGCAAGTTGTGCTGGGGAATGGCCGTTGCACGTATCTGCTTGTGCAGCGGGTAAACAAAGCATCACATGGGCTGCAGAGCAAGCACGAGGCACGGCAGGGACCCACACATATCTGAGGCGTGCAGGAGGGACAGAGTATTTCAAATGTTGTTAGAGCCTGCTGGGATATTCAGGAACTTTATATCTCACCAAAGGCAAAAAAACTCAAACAACAAACCTCAAATCAATAATAATTGAAAAAATCTTTGGCTTAATTTCTACTATTTTTCCACAGTTTTCAGTAAATATTCACGAGTATTTTTCCACATTGCCCTGTATTAGAAACAGCTTGTAGGTATGCTCATTTATATGTCTGCTAAGTATGATGTAACATTGCATCTGTTGGGACCTCAGTAGTTACTAATAGTGCACAGCTGTGCGTATGTCGGTGCTTTAGGAGCTCAGCCTTGGACTCGACTGCCTATAGAACATTTCAGGCTAGGAGTTAGAATTACTGCATGTTGCAGAACTGCTCTCATAGACCAAACCTTTGTGCTAAAGCTTGTACTGTCACAAGAAAGGGAAATTAATTTTGGATTGATGCTGCTCAGAAGGGCCATTATACCCTTGCAGGATCACAGTGACTGCTTTTTCAGTGATGTGCCAGGCTGTGATGGTGCTTGGACTGTCTCCTAACATTTCTATAGACAAGAGCTACTTAAACAGCAAATCCAGGCTTGGGCCAAATTGCACATGCTCTTTATGCAGGCAGGCAAAGCCTCAGACATGAAGTTTTCCACTTTAGTGCAGGAGATCCATTTGCTTTCTCTTCCCTGACCTGGGGGCCCATGCCAGGTGTTGCCTGAGTCTTAACCCTTGCAATGAGAGATGCTTCTCTGAGATGCTCCTTGGCCCTGGTACCCAGTGGGTGGAGGTAAAAATCCCCCAGCCAGACCTGGCTGAATTCTGTGCTACACCTTGACACAAACCAGTTCTGCCATCTTCTGAAGGTTTAGGTAGTGAAGGAACCAAAACTAGCTGCTTCCCTGCACAAATATCCTGAGTTATTAGAAAGCAATGTTTTATGAGTTTGCTGGGAATCCATTACTGCTTTTGTATTTTCATGGGGCTGTAGTCTACCCACTGTTTGACAGAGGTAAACATGAGTAACCCAGCTCTGTTTTTATACCTGGGACTCTGAAAAAAGCTGAGTAAGTCCTGAAGTTTTCATATCTATCCAGCTGAAACTGGGGGCAATTAATTGTTTCATGATGAACTGAGGCAAAATATGCCTTAGTGATCTTTTAAGGCAATCAAATAATTGTGGGGTCAAAGATGTCTTATTTGTGGTTATTAAATCACACAACCCAGTTTTCTTTGAAAAAAAAATGTGTGAATTAATGATATTCATCCATCAGCTGTATCCGAACTATTATAAAAACCCTCCTGTTAGAAAGAATATTAGTCGTGAAAAGATGACAACTGCCAGCCTGTTTTGCAGTACTCCTGAACTGGATGAAATGTAAAAACAAAAAGGCTAATCAGACCAGAATGGTTTTAATCCTTTGCAAGAAACTCTATCTGATGCCATTTAATTAAGGATGACTCCTAAAAAATGATTTAACTGTTCCTTGCAGAGAAATTGAATTTTGGATGTATTTTTTTTAATAGACCAAAACGCAGAACGGAGGGTTGCAAACAAACTAAGGTCTTGTAACTGTGTGAAAGAGGGGCTACATTTTACTATGAGTTTTTTTTGTTGGCAGCTTGCCCAATACTGTATGATAAATGAACAGTGTTACCTTCTGCTCTGCTTCCTCCACCTACAGAATCAGCTCTTGTGGCGAAGGGGCAGTGTGAGGCCACTGCCAGCCCCGCTTCCCGCAGGTGTCCGGCACCCGAGGCCCCTGGCAGCACCACGTCCTCATGTCCCATGCCAAACCCACGGCCCTGACCTCCCCTGGCCTGCGTGGAGCTGTGCGAGGAGAAGGAAGTTTGTTCTAAACATGAATTTAATGTGCTTTCAGACGTGACAACCTCTTTTAAAAGGAAGCATTTAAGTTGAGAGGAAGGCACATTTGCCTCTCCAAATAAATGGAATTATGGTTCAAAGATCTGACTTAATCCTGAGGCTCTTGCACTGTGCAGTAAGTAGGAAAGAAAGGGGATTGCTCGGAGGAGCAGGGGTTAGCAGGATCAGGGGCTGTCTTATATCATCTCACTCATTTTCCTTCTGGTATTTAATATACCTTCGTCAGAACTCGCACTGGCAGATTGAAAAAAGACCAAGTAGTGTCATGCTAATGGCAAACAAACTATTAATTGAAACTAATGAAGGATGGCACAGAGAGTCCCCATCCAGCTTTCCTGTTAGGAAAATTTGGTGATTGTTAAGCAAACAAGAATGCCATTCTTCTAGATGTATTTTATCATATGATCGCATCCTTTTTTAGTTCATTTCAGAGCTTTTCTCAAATGTATTTTTCTTGTTATAACTAATTGTTCTTTTTCTACTTTTTTTTTTGTAAAACTGTCGGTTAAATCTGCATCGACATTTCTGTGATTTTGAGGGAAGATGTTTACATGGTAACAGCACTATTTGTATTTATTGTATCTGTAAAACCAAAAGTTCTGATCAGATGAAATTAAAACACGTTTGTAACAGTTTTGTGTGTTTTAATAACACTTATGTATTTCTAGTTACGATTTCAGTACCCGGTCCTATGTTACCTGGCTGATTAAGGAAAGTGGGATCAATATTCTCACTGTTCCCACGTGTCAATTTGTTCTTTAACCCCAGTGCTGCTGTCTGCACTCCCTGAAGTCAATGATTTGGTGTTTGAGCTGTTTCTCCTTCTGCCAAGGCCCTGAGGTACACGTGCTGGTCGGCTGTGTCTGCAGGACGTGCTGGAGCGGAAAGGAGCCCAGGCAGGAAGAGCACTTGGCTTAACGGGAGCATTCAGTGAGTCTGCAGCAAAGGTTAAAAATGAAGAATGAATGAAATTTATTGTGGCAAAGTTTCCTTCGTAGGCTACGAAAGTATATGTACAAAGATTTGGATAAAAAAAGTTCTGCAAGCTTGATTCCAAAGCCTAAACCTCGCTGTGCAGAAAAAACTAAAGAAATCCTCCTGAAAGATGAGATGCCGTTGTGCCAGCACAGAGCGTACCCGGCAGGCACTGCGTGCGCTGCTCTGGGGCGGCCCTGTGAGGGAGTTTTGTCCATGGACAAACCTTGGGCCCAGCAAAGGATGCGGCAGTGCTGGAGGCTGGGGTGCAGCTTTGGGCCTTGTTTCTGCTGAGTCCTGGGTGCCCCGGGGCTGCCGCCGCTCTCTGCTGGCTCAGGCTCCCAGATGCTGTGGGCAGGGCCAGGAGCTCCTGGGGTTTCCACAGCCAGCTCTGGCTCAAGGCTTGCTGCTGAGCAGCTGGCGATGGGAAAACAAAGCCATGTTTTAAAAGTTTGCCACCAAGAATGATCCAAAGCAATAACTAGATTAAAAAAAAAGACACTTTCTTTTTTTTTTGATTTGGTGGAGATGTTGTGTGAAATATCTCAGCCAGCTTCAGGTGGAAGCCAGCTCACTTTTACGTTTTAGATTCAAATTCTAACTAGTTCCTATCCAAAGTTTTTAAAGGGACAGACACCACATAACTCTTCAGCATGACATTTGCGTCTCCCCCCCACCAGGAAGGACACCAAAACCTCCCCGTTGCTGGGAAGACGAGAGGGAAACAAACAGCTCACGTATTGTACATGGCTTCACGTGTTTGCTCGCTGCTGCTTTGACTGAAGTGAGTTCCTTACAGCTCATCTGCGTAGTGCTTCACCTTGCTATTTGTTTGTGTGGGACTTTCTGTAGCTGTACAGATACAGATACAAACATTTACAAGCAAGCAGAAGTCTGCACTTGGATACATCACCATGAGGACTGCACAGGCTTTCACATACAGGCTGTGGATGGGAGATTATCTGTAGGTGGTTGTGGGGACCACTGGGCTGTCAGATTGCGCTGAACCTCTCCCTGTGTGGTTTAACTGCACAATGTGCTGCTTTACTCACAGCTGCGAAATCAGTGAGGGCAAACCTGTGATTATTTTTCCCTGATTTTTTTTTTTTTTTTAAATCAAAAAGATGCTTTTTGGTTTTGTGATAAAGAACAGACCACAGTTTCCCAGAACAAAGTTATTATTAAAATATTCCCGGCTTTTCTCCCTCTGTTCCTGAAGCCCTCCCAGCTAAAGGTTTTTGTAAGCATGTGAGGGCAGCACTGACCTTCCTGTTCTGTTTACGCGGTGGCTGCCAACACAAACCCCTGTCCGGGAGGGCTGAGCTGCCCACAGCTGCCTCAGGAAGTTTTCAGCTGCTGGCCCTGGGGGCTGTCGCTGCGTTTGTGGGGACTCAAGGATAGGAGCAGGTGTCCCCATGGCCTGGGGGTGCGTGGTGCTGAGGCCCTGTCCCTGGGAGCACTCATGCGTGGCTCAATGTCTTCTCCATGCACTTTGGCACCTGCTGTGCTCTGCGGCTCTGCAATGGCGCTGGGGGTGTTCAATAGCCGTGGCACATCCAGCCCCAGAGCATCCCTCACACTGCTGCTTGCTCAGCCCCACAGCAC
The DNA here is from genome assembly GCA_013396635.1 of Penelope pileata. Taxonomy (NCBI): domain Eukaryota; kingdom Metazoa; phylum Chordata; class Aves; order Galliformes; family Cracidae; genus Penelope; species Penelope pileata. Next base: position 982,641 of record WBMW01006008.1, on the reverse strand, counting down.
AGGGTTTGCTGAGTTTGCTTTTGAGGGGCTTTGGTCCCCAGAGCACCTCCTGTGGACGGGCTCAGCAGCAGCAGCACAGGATGCACTGCTGCCAATTGGGGGACGAGAAGGGATGGGGGACTGCAGTGCTGCAAACCCACATCCATGCAGGCAAGGAGGCAGCAAAAGGGGGGAGGGAAACAGGAGGTTGCAGCTGTGTGATGGGGGATTGTAGGCAGCCCGTGGGCTGGCATGAGTGGAGGCTGTGTCAGCCTCTGTCCCTACGACTCAAACACTGCCTTTCAGCACACATATCCTTTTTCTTCCTTTTCTTTTTCCTTAAAAAAAATTGTTTTTTTTTTCTCAGCCACGTGCTCCTCCATCCCAGCACAGAGCATGGAGCACAGCCAGGGCAGCGTGCAGCTGCTGCGGGGCTGCCATCCTGCGTGGTGCTCAGCACCCGCCCGAGCTGGGGCATTTCGGGGCATCTCACAGCTTCCAGGCTCAGGAACAAATCGTAAACTGCGGTGTTGCATCCATGTGTGAACACACACGCAGCCACCAGCAGCTGATGCTTCACACTAATCACTCTTATAAATGCCTCTAATTAGACTCATAAATACCTCTAACTTTCCTGCAGGGAACAAAATACCCAACGGGCTTCATGCAAAATCTGGGGGAAAAAAAGAGTTAAAAAGATGAGTAAAAGCTATTTTTAAAGCTGGCAAGTCCTAGACCAGCACTCTTGAAAATCCAACAGAAATCCTAAATTGCAGAGCCCTGCACCCCCCGGAGCCGCAGCATGGGCAGATTGGGGGCGAGCAGCCGGGGGAGGGGCTGCAGCCCTCAGCCTTTGTAGCCGGAGGGCGAAACATTGGGCTCCTGCGGCGAGGGAACACAGAAACCCTCAAGGCAGAGAGAAATAGGCCCAGACAAAAGCCCGTTACATGGTTGCAAATCACCCCACTGCTGTTATTTTATTTACCACTGCCCGCAGGAGGATTGTTTTCTCTCTCGAAAATTTAAGCTTTCCTTTTTTTTTTTTCTTTTTTTCTTTTTTCTGCTTTGCTTTTTTCTATTATTATTATTTTTTCCTTTCTCCCTCTTGCCTCTGAGCCACCGACCACACAGTGCACAGCCCGAGCCCACTGCCTGGGTGCTGCTTTGGGGAGCCCCTCCCTGTCCCAGGGAAGACCCCTGCAGTGGTGGTTGCTGTACGGGAACCCCCAGACCCTCCCTGCGGTGCTAGGGGAAGCAGAAAACTTTTTCCTCTGCCCTTTTCTCAAGGAATTTCTATATTATTATTATTGAGGGGGTGTAAGAAAGAGGAACAAAGGCCTCTGGGGCACTGTATTCATTTATTGGGAATTGGCCTGGGGAATGCACTCCTCTTTCAGTGCTGTTGGGATGCCCTCATCTCCTGCAGCCTCTGAGCGGGTTCCAGTTCAGGACCACTGGAGTTCAGCCATCGTGCGAGCGTGAGTCCTCAGCAAAACCAACCCAGGGGCTTCTGTGCTTTCAGAGATGCTCTGATATGGGCCAGGGCTTGCTGATGGTTCCCCCACCTTTAGCATCCATAAAACTCCTTTTCGGTATCATCTGCCAGGTGCGGGAAAGCATCATTGGAGTAGGCAGGGAAAGAGGAAAGACCAAAGTTGCCCATGTCCCTGTGGGAAGGAAATGGCTCCCATCCTTGGAAATACATTTTGGTGGTGGCTGCAGTGGCTGGGCCACAGGGGCCACAGGGCAAGGGGTGTGGGGGAGACCCCGGGCAGGACCCCCACCTGCAGCTGCTCACAGAAGCTCCCGAGGCCTTTGGGCAGGTAATTAGCGCCCGAGCCAGGCTGCAGGGACCCTCCCGGCCATCCCGCCCAGCACATGCACCGAGCGGCAGGGCTCGATTTTTGACGGCTGATTTACCCTGAACAAAGGCCTCACACAGCACCGAGCGCCCGACTCAGGGATGGAAACTTTAGAGCCAACGGGCTCCTTTCCCATCAGTTTAAAATAGTGTTATTTTTTTCTAAGCTGATAACATTTTAAACATTTTGCAAGACAGAGTTTTCCTGGGAGGCAGGGAAACCCGTGCATTTGCTATAAAAGAAACTTTTGTGGATAAGGAAACCCGTCCTGTGAATTCACCTGTTGCCAGCCAAGGAGAAATGTTTGGTGTTTTATTTCAATCAAGAATTTGCTGCGTATCTGGTGCTTTATCTAACCTCACTCTTTGGAAGATTTGATGTCACGCTTGGCAGAGCTCTCAGATCCACGCTGCTTTACGGTGCTGCACACCGCTGAAACTCCCCATGTTTTAGACTGGTGTTACTGTAGGAACAAAAATAAAGCCTGAAACCCTCACAGGATTGGCAACGTGCATTTAATGTGGCCCAAATTTTGTCCATGATTTTTAATCAGGAGTTTGTTTAAGCACTTAAAAAAAAAATCAAAACCAATGTCTGAGCAACGCTGGGCAGTGCCATTTGCTGCACAGGAGAAGTCTCTGCCTCACGGCCCCTGGCTTTATTGCATGGTGTCTATTGGCCTTCGTTGTTTAACTTTACACAGAGACAGAACTATCGTGTGGCAGCAGACATTGATGGGCCTCAGCTTCTCAGAACCTGTGTAACACCATCAGCTGCACGGACCAAAATCTGCAGCCATTTTGGTCTTCCTCAGTCCCCCGTGTTTATGGAGGTCACTGTCAGGTGGGGTGGGATGCTGAAACGTGCCCATGCTTCGATCATTTTGGTTTGTACTTTTTTCATGTAAATCTGCTTTTTGCTAATATTGGTGTTTGGGGCTGCCCTTCACTTCAAATCCCAGTGAAGATGCTACCTCAGCCAGCCGGGGACATAACCTCTGATGTTATCACAACCAGAGCCACTCTGGCTATCACAGCACTTCGCCCACAGTCAATGTGAATTTAGGACTGCTGCAATTCATTGGTCAAAATGGGGTATGGTCCTTTTAGAACCTCTAGTTATGAGTGGGAACATTTTGTGTACAGGCTGAAGCATCTTGTTCTTTTGGTTTCAAACACTGGAACCTCACTCCTTGGTACATCAGCCAAGGCCACAAATAGGAAACCTTTTCTGCAGGGAAGAAACCGCTTAACAACTCAATAGGTCCCAGCTGTGGCTGCCATCAGTGGATAAATTGTGCCACCTGTGTGCTCACAGCTTTTCAGTGGGGACCTGGTTGGTGCTCAGCAGTTGCTGCTCCTTTTCTAGGTAAGGATTTTTACTGTTACTGTTGTTTTTCTTTTTTAAGTATGTTCAGATATAGGTTTTTTTTCTTTCCCTGAAAAGTGTGTCCCTTTCAGGAAAGGGATGGGTTTGTAATGAGGACTGTTCTGTAAGAGAGGGCTGGTTTGTTTGTTTAATGTTGCTGTGAGTCTGCTGTGTGATTAAACCGCAAGTGTGCTTAAACTGGTTGGTGTTCTTCCTGAAACAGTAGAGTTTAATGTGGTAAATTCATGCAGAAGTTGGAAACAATTAATGCATTTAGCTGCAAATGGTTGCCAAGTTAATTTTGTGCTTGGAAAGCACGTGTTCTTCATCTGGGATGACAGTGCTGTGTCATATCTTTAAGCAGAACAATACAATGTTTGCTGCTTTTATGACATCTTCTTAACCGAAGTGTGTGCTGTGGGTGGGCAGTGGTGTGTCCCTGTGGCTGTGTCATTGACTGTCAGTGAGGCTGGGCTTTAGGGGAGAAGCTATGCGTGTTGGAAACTGATGATAGAGAGCAATTGCCTTCCCCTCCCTGGAGGAGGTCTGTGGTATTGGTGGAGGATGAAGGCAGCCATTTGTACAACTTGTACAAACTGTTTTGGGCTCCTCAACTGCGTATAACTTATTCTTATTAAGTGCTGCAATGACTTCAATAACGACTAATGTGACGCTGTAACAAAGTGTGGTTATTACTGTGTAGAGTTCGGGAAACAAATTAGAAAAACATTTAACTCACAGGAAGGTTTGAGTATCCGGCTGGAAGCTCCTAGCTCCCTCTCAGCAGAGCCAGCTGTAGCTTTGGATGTGCCTTTAAAGACTTTAAACAGCTTGAGGCTTGTCGCTTGCCACCAGAGCTTACAGCAAAGTCATGTTCCTCAGTTTTAAACCCTGAGCTGCAGTGCAGAGCCCCGCACACGAAGGTGTAAGAAGGTCATTTTGAACCACACGGATTCAGGTTGTACCTTTTAAGTCAGTTTTAAACTTAATTGGAAGCTGAGGGCAGGGGAGGCAGGGTGGCAGTGTGGTGCTGATTTGCTCTGGAGCTGAGCGCTGGGTGAGTGGCGGTCGGAGTGAGGTGGCACCAGGAGGGACGGTGCCTCCCCAGGCTCTGGTGCTTCTGGGTTGGTGGCAGCGTGTGAGCGATTTCACTGAACAGCTCTGTTTGAGCAATAGCATTTTTCCCTCTCTGGTTGGGAAATTCCCTGGTGCAGGAGGTTGACATGCACACCCTGTTTTGAGTGGCGGCCCTGAGCAGGGGGCTGCGCCCTGCCCTGTGCCACCTGGTGCGTGGCGGCGGCTGCAGGGCCCTGCTGGGGCCTGGGCTGACCTCGCCTCAGGAGCGGCTGCTGTTGCAGAGCTGAGGGAAGAGCGCCCACCGAGGGGATAATGGCTTCTGGTAACACCAGCACAGTTTTCCTTTGGTTTGCTAGCTTTTGTATCAGAATAGTAACCTCCTTGTGAAGGCCACCCTGCTTTGCCAAGGGCAGCACTTGCAGAGGTGTCTGCATGTGCCTGGTGCCCCTAGGCTGGGCTCCTGGGGCCTGCTCTTGGCAGGGGTGCTGCCTGAGCTCCTCTGCCCCAGCACCATCCTTGGGGAGAGATGTAACTAGCAGAAGCTTTTCCTTGCTTTTCTCTGTAACCCCATTTTCCCCTTTTCCCCATTCTTTGAGTAAGGCAAGCAATGTGATCCTTGGTGGCTTCACTGGATGCCAAAAGGGGAGAATTTGGATCCTTTCCCCATAGGAAGAGGGGTGGGTGTTACAGTCTCTTCTGCTGCTTCGTGGGGCTGATCTGAGGATGATGAGTTGGCTGCAATGGTGGTGTGAAGTCTTGCTGTCCTGGAGCTCACAACAGAAACTGTGTGGAAATCTGGCTGGGTGTGGTGCAAGGCCCCAGGGAGAAATGCCTCTCGGGGTACGTGGCCGTGTCTTTGAGCTGTTGCTATTGAGAGCTGTCAGCTCCTAGGTATTGAGCTGTGTTGTGGTCAGGGATAGCATGTACTTGGGATGGTGGCAATGCTGTTGCCAACGTTTTTGGCTGTAATTTTACCAAAAAGCTCCATGTTTTCTGTGATCGTTAAAAACAAGAAATATAGAAATATCATATGGGATGTTTTTAAAATCACATGATTGATATTTTTAACCTGCACACCACATATATGCGATTACTCTCCTGTGGAGCCCAGTCCAGCTTTTTAGTTCCAGACGACAACCTTTCCCAGTTGATATTATTTCTGAAAGTGGTCTCCTCTAAAAATTGCTTCCAAAGTCCAATTTGATCTTGTTTACCTCATTATTTATGGAGGATTAAATTAGCCTTTCCACCAGCATTACACATGCACTCCTTACCATGCTGAAGAGAAGACTTGTGTGGGCTGGTGCTTGTGCTGACGGCTTGTACTGTACCTGGACCCAAAAGACAAACAAATGTGAGGATGATCGCTTGCCTCTTCATGAAACTCCTTCTGCCTTTTATCAGTTATGAACATCAAATGAGTTTGATTCTGATCTTTCTGAATATATTACTGTGAAATTCTGCTCTGGCATAAATCGGGTATGTTGTTCTGCAAACAGAAACTGCTGTGCCTGTTCTTACTGAAGTTCAAATGTAGGTACAGATGTTTTTGGAGAAGCTGAAGAACATTTAAGACTGATTTCCAACCCCCAGCCCCCCTTTCTGGAATCCTAAATCGTTATAACAAGATTAGCCTCTTGCTACCTCTCTCCCAATTTCTCCTAAAGACATTTTTGTCACTTTTGAGCAGAGCTGTCATAGGAAATCATTTGCTCTTCATCTTGTTAATATATATGCTTAATCATCTGTATTTGAAGTTTGGAGTATGAATTAAGAGAATATTTAAATAATGTGTTGAATAAATGAAATCACCCAGTGGTACCACCAGTGTAACGCTCTCTCTATTGATCTTGTTCTCTTCTTATGATCTAATATTGCTTAAATCAGAATAATTGCATTTGTTATGCTGGTTTAATAATGTGTATTTCAGGGGCATGAGGGATTAAATATGTAATTCTCCAAGGTCCTGCTGATATAACCAAACAAAAGCTTTTGCGTTGTCTGAAGACAACTATAAAATTCTATTTGCTTCAGTTGATGGAGTTTTTAGTCTTGCATGTTTTCTGAAGATATTTTTCAGATAAACAAGTTTTTTTTGCTGTGATCAATCAAATAGGGGAGCAGGGAACCAAGTTCCCATTGATGCTTAATGGGAACTGATCCATTTGAGGTGCGGAGGATGGGGTGCTGTTGAGGAGAAAGGAGGGCAGGGTGCGCATTGTTATCTTCTGAAACATTTAAAACCTATAAATGGAGTAGCTGTAGATTTGTGTGTTTCTAGACTTCAGATGAAGCCAGAGGATCTGACCTAAGTTGTACCTGGCTGATGATTTGGCCTTTGCTAGCTAATACCGGTGAAAAATGCTGTCTGAATGATATTTGAACTCCCATGGGTGCTGTGCTGGGAGCTGTGTGGAGCAGGGGAAGCTGATGTGTGTCTGCATGAAACTGAAGCAAGTGAGGAACATGCATTTGGCCCTAGTGCCTTGAAATTACACAGTCTCTTACAGGTAATCTAACATTTTGAGCTTTAGATTCGTGTTTCCAGACCTGCTCACTTGAACTGATGCATGGCGAGGGTGTAGGGTGGAGAAACATGAGATGATTTTCACTTTTTTTGTAGCATGATGTTAGCACCACTGTGTCATCTCTGTTTATCCCATCTGTTTTAGTGGTCCAACTACTAGGAAATAAACTTAAATGAAAGCTGTGCCAGGGATCAAAAGCTATTCTGTGCGTACTTTTCTCATCCAGTTGAGGTATCATGGGTATTTTCTCCATTTGAAAAATATTAGTCTGACTGATTAAATTCATTCTACAAGTAATGCTTTTGAATTTGCCAACTAATGAGGCATTGCCAGTTAATGAAGCATCAGCAGTTAAGGTTATGCCAGACATCTGGAGTTGCCTACCTATGGTTTATAAGGGATCTCTGTCTCTATGTTATTTGTGGGAGTTTTTTTTTGGTAGTGTGATCTATCCTCTGGTTTTCTTGTATCTCATGCTCCCAAGCTAATTAATACTATAAGTCTTCTTTCTCTTTAACTATAAAATGGGGTTGCAATCATAAGCACATTCTTAAACCTCTTAGTAATGAAGGGAAGACATAAATAACCTCTAAATCTGTGAGACAATGTCGAGAAATGTACTTGCTTAAATTTAATCCATCACTGTGCCAGCAACACATATAGCTGAAAGGTCAGAGAATCATTGAGAGGGAGAAAAACAATTAATTTGGTATCAAAAAGGTAATAGGATAAGGCCTTGCCAACCTTCTCCTATTGTTCTGCCGCATTAACTTCAGCAGGTCAGATGCCACTGGTCGTTGACCTCAGGCTAAACAGGGTCAGCCCGGGCTGATCACAAAAGAGATGTGTTTGCACTTAGCCAAGTGTGTCTTAAAAAAAAAAAAAAAAAAAAACCAAACCCACATTTGTGTTGTTCCTGGGGAGGAACACACAAAGAGTAAACATTTTTCAATGCAAATATCACTTGGGAACATTCAGCATCTCCCATCTGTACATGGCCTCTGTGCCTGCATCCTGACTGCTGCGATGTGATGCCAGCCCAGACCCACCAGTACGTGCATGTCAAGGAACTGGTGATGCACTGAGAAAATATGCTGTGAAAATTACTGTTGGAAAACAATTGCATGTATTTTTTTCTCAACTTCACTGCCACATAGATTTTTGCCACGGTGCTCTACAGCATTGTCCCATAGGTTGGGCTTTCCAGCATAGCTCTGTGTGGCTGAGGTCCAGGTGAGGGTACTGCATCTGTGTCTCTCTCTTTTTCTCTCAGTTCAACAACTTCTGATGCATTTGGTTGACTTGAACCAATGCTCTCTGAGTGACAAGGAGCCCCAAGCTTCCACAAGATGTGTGGCAGCAGATGGCAGGCAGAGAGGTGCTGGAAGTCTCCTAATCAGAGAGGAGGAAAGTTTCATCGTGTCAGCTTGCTCTTAATGGCAGAGGAAGCCATGGGGAGAAGAGACCGTGTAGCCCAGACAAAGACGTGCTTATAGAGAAGACAAACAAAAATAAGATGTAAATTGTGAGAAACCTGGCTTCTGTAGCCCTTCAGCTTTCCAAAGCTAACTCATCCCCTGATGGGATGGAAGCATCAGACTGCCCCATCCATGCCATCCAGCTTGCAGCTCTGGAGATCAGACAATTTTAATAATTACAAAGCTGTAAATAGTCCAGCTGACAGATGTGAATTGGAGTATCACTGTGTTGTAAAAATATTTGAGAGACTAGCTCCAGGCTAGAGACAGTTAGCTAATTGGAAAACTCCTACTTTCATATGCCATCTACCTGCTTAAAATTTAATAGCATTTCTCCCCTGGAGATTCTCATTTGCTCTATGGCTGAGACCTTTTGGGATCAGTTAAATTCTTATTATCTTTATTGCTGGGCTTGATTCTGCAACGTGCTGGGCCTTCCCCACCCTGCTGGGGAACATCAGGTGTAGTTTTGATATATATTTTTTTAAACACCAGTGTTTCTAATGCAGATAGTAAGGACTGCTAATTGTGCCAGCATTTCCCAGGAAAGGAACAAGTAAAGACAGAGCTCTGATAATTGCTGGTAAATATGTATTACTGGTGGGGTGGGGGCAATAACAGTTTGTTGAAGAAAGAAAAGCAGGAATCACTTGCATCTTTAAAAAATATTTGACTGTAACAACGCTCTTCAGCTTAGGATCTAGCTGATTTATAGCATTATTTGGGAAAATTTTTTGTGCGTTCTTGATTGCTGCTAGGATTCATTTCATGGTGACCAACAGCCCTCTACCATCTTCCACATTCGAAGGCTTCCTTCATGCAATTTTTCCACATCTGAACATTCACGGGCCATAGGCAGTGCTGTAACTGCCTTGGTTGCTGTGCCAGCAGGTGATGGCTCGCAGCACCCTGGTGCAGGCATTCCCTCATCGGAAAAGAGAAAACACGTGTGCACGTGCACTTGCTCTGCTCAAACAGCTCATTAGACAAATCAAAAGGTGGGAAATTGGTGCTGAATGAAGATTAAGTTAGATATGTGGAAACAGGAGAAGGATTTTGCCTAATTGAGACTGTCCTGTGGTGTCTGTCACTTAGAAGCCCAATTGCATGGTCAACTGCAATAGCTTGAAAGCCCATCAGCCTGGTAATCTCCAGTTTGTAATTGATTCTGCTGCTACAAATGTTAGCTGAAGCAAAAATCTGCATTAGGGTAAGTGCTGGACATCCATCAGCCTGACTGATGAGTCAAGAGGAATGGCTGGAGAAATGCATGTTATCTGCCATCAGATTAACTGAAGTTTTGCTTGTGATGGGATCAGTTCAGTTTTCAGTTTTTTTTTTTTCACTTGCTGTAGAAATTTCAAGGCTTGAGTGCACATCTCTTCAGATCATGAGGCAGATGGGCAAAATAAAAATATTTTCTGGTTTTAATAGATATCAAAAGATATTGGAGGAAAAAATGTTCCAAAGACTGACTGATAAATTGGACAAGGAAGATCCACGTGTTGAGCTGTGACTCAGAGCTGGTGGTTGGGAAGATCAGAGTGGTACCTTATCCTGCTGGCAGTGCTGTTACTTCTCAAACTCTCCAATGAAATCTCTCTACAAGGGCCTTCCCTTCCCTGGTGTGTGCCATATGGTCTGTGTGTGACCGGCTAAGCTGAGCAGGAGCAGGGAAGCTCAGCAGCAGCTTCTGTGCTTGCCTTGCTTCTGTCCCCAGCAGATACGCGGGCAGAGCTTCAGACTCAGTGGGGTAACTCTCTTTGGTGAGACTTTCAGCTGACTTCTTTGGCCCAGAAAGAGTTGGTGAGACTTTTGTGCAAGTACTTAAACATTTAGATACATGTGAACTAAGTGAAAGCACCAAAGCAGGAGCAGTTTATCTGAGGTTACAATAGCTTAATTTCTTAAGTTCAGAAATGGGCATCAATGCAGCCTTTAATACAGCATTGAGCTATGATTCAGTTGGTGGTAGGAGAAAGCAGTGAACGAATTGCTTGGATCTGGTCAGCAGACAGTGAAGCGGCTCCCTTGTCTGTGATGCCATCCCCCTTTCCTCGCTGATTATTCACCAGAAAACATCCTACAGTCCCATTCATAAAGTCCAGTAGTGACACAAGAAACATCGGGAGTATCTGCTGAAAGAGTGGGAGGCTGACAGAGCAGCGCATTGTGAGCCTGCAAGAGCAGCTCCGCGTTTCCTCTGGGGTTGTTTTCAGTTCTTTTGTCAGCTGATTACATGGTCTTTTTTATAATTTCTAATCTACAGAATAGAGCTATTTGCTTGTGGATTATGCAAAAGTCGCAGGCTTATGCAAAAGAAAAACAAAATAATCTGAAAGTGAATTCTGTTGGTAAATGTTATCCTTCATTTAGGTGCTTTTTATCTAGAGGGGAGCTCAATATGGGGTATGGGGGGGGGAGAAAAAAGTCCAGCTTCAGTCAGTCTCTGAGATTTCAGCCTTATGGTGTTAATTCACCAGTGTCCCCGTGCACGTGACTTAAACTTGTTCCTATTCGGCAAAATACTTTTAACGCCGCTTGAAATTAAATGCTGGTTTAATGTGTTTCGGTGAATAGGAAAGGAGTTCAATGTGTGCTGAAGTGCTTTGTTGATGTTTGAGCATGTATGCATCAAACACTATAAACAAGTTTATTATATTTACTGTTGTCTTTATTGCTGATGAGAATAGCACATGCCCCTTCTGATGCTTTTCCATGTTAGTGTGTGGAAGTGAGAGTTGAATTTCTGCAGAAATAAGGGTCTGTGGTACTGGGGTATAAGCAAAGCAAATCTTGATGTGTTTGTACTTGCCCCCTGGACTTTTTGGGTAGACCAGGGTTTACAGTATCAAGAAGGGGGGAAAAAACTCAAAAAACAATCAGACAAATTGATACCTTGTTCTATTTTGTGGCTCTCCTACCATGGGTGCCACCCTAGATACAAGGTGAGATTTAGTTATTGAGTCTTAGCTGAAGTGGCACTTAGCAGAGTGTGTGCATGTGTATAGAAATACCTAGAAGGAAGTGGTGAAATAAGTTGAAAAAGATGCTGGTGAGCTGTATGGCTTCTTTGGGTCTGAAGAAGGACCTTGAGGTGAGACTTGGTGGTAATATGAGATTCTTCTTGGCCAGCGTAAGAGTTGAAAGAGTGAGATCTGAAATTCCAGCATGGATGGATGAAGGGAGGGTTTGCTCAGCTGCATGTAGAACCTTCCTCAACTTCTTGCAAGTCCTCTGCAGGACCTGGAGATGTGACTAGAGTGTGTGGATGACTGGCATGATATCCTTGTGACTTATCAATATGAACTTTGGGAGCTACCTTAAACTCTTCTCCTTAGCACCCGCAGCAGGCCCCTGCTATCTGCTGTGCAAGGTGGACAGATGGTACTGATGAGACACGCTTTCTTTCTTGGGTTAACATTTCAGATGGAGTTATAGCAGAACAGTTTTGTACGTTGACCCTCTTATTAGCACACTTGGGTTAGGGGAACTGGAGGACACTGTGCCGGTACAGACAAGTTCAGCCTCCCAAGAAACTGCTCTTGGGAAACTGCATTTGTGCAAGTAGGATCAGAAAAATAGTAAATAAAACAGGCAATGGTGCACCAGTGCAGAGACAAATGGTCCTGGGTAAAGAACGTGACTCCATAAATAAAATGAACAGCCCCTCTAAAAATGGGAGTGAAAGAGTCTCGTTGGCTTTGATAACTATTAATGAGGTGTCTTAGAAGACGTTCAGTGCTTGTTGGATAGATTTATTTGGAGACATTAAAAAGCTTCTCTGTGGCTATGGCAAAGACTGATTTGAGAAAAATATTCTTGTTTAAGGTTTTCTGGCTAAAATAGGAGTTTCAGGACTTCTGCTTCCTATTATTGAAGTACTGTCTTATAGCTTAATGTTGATACTGTTGGCAGATTATGCAGAATTAAATCACTTGTATCATTACAAAATTAACTCGATAGTACTCGGAATAGTTGAGTTAATCTCAAACAGGGGAGAGGGGGAGGTGTTGCTCAGGGCACCGAGATGCCCATCCTACTCATGCACTAATCCAGCTCCAATGAGAACATGAACCAGCAGAAACAAGTGTTCACCTTGCAGAAACAATGTACAAAGCATCTTGTCCATCACCATACATGGAACAAATTGAGTTACTTGGGGATGTGTATGACTTTTTAATGAGTCAGGGCATTTGGCTTCTAAAGGCACCAAAAAAACCCACCCAGTATGTTCTGTTTGTGCTCTAATTTAAAATAGTCCATTCAGAGATTTTAGTAGATTTTAGAGACAAAAAATATACCATTACTGTGTGGTTTACAGAGTTTATGTAGGGATTCTTTTATTCATCTCTCAGCTGTTCCTCAGAACTTGACAACTGCGTCCCTCAGTAATGCATAATTTTTTTAAAAAATGTGTTATGTGGAGCCAGTCCACAAATCCGGACTCACCCACAGTATTTACATAAAAACACATACTTGGGTAGGAGTTTGGACTCAAATCTGGAGCAGGAAGGCCTACACATGCTTTGTCCTATTAGTGAATTGTTTTTAAAGTTTTTTTTTTTTTGATGTACTTACTCAAATGTGGCTGGACAAGATGTACTATCATAAGGCCAAATGGTCTCTGGCAGATGTGCTGAGCCTGCCTCCTATAAATGTTCTGTGGATCCTGTGAGATCTGGCAGCCAGAAGTGTGCCTGGGAAATGTGTTGTCCAGGGGACCCAGCAGCTTTTGTTGCTGCTCTCCATGCAATGTGGGCAGCCTTTGTTTGTCTGCCTGTGAGAGGGGAAATATGCATTTCATTCTTGTACTAAAAACAGATCTGAAGCAACAGAAAGCACCGTTGCCACTAACCCTGAAAGTCTGGAAGCAAGTGGAGAAGTAGGAGAGACTTCAGATCTTAGAATAGAATCATTAAGGTTGAAAAAGACCTCTAAGATCATCTAGTCCAACTGGACTTCTTGGGCTCGTGACCTTACAGGCTTCACTTCTGGCTTTGATCGCAAATTCTGTGACTTGCCTCTTGATTTTTATTTTACAGAGCTAACCTAAATTCTCAGAATGACTCAATCGTCCTTCTGTGCTGGAAGCTCCAGAGTGTTAAATCTTGTTGGTCCTCAAAATGCTTGTACTGTCATGTGTTGTCACTTTTGCACAATGAATTATTGTGGCAAGAAAGATCACAGGTCAAGGCTTTGATGCCCAAGTCAATTAAGGATAAAGCAAACTAGCTTTAGCCACAAAATATCGGTGCATTTATACACAGATATTTACTTTTACAGTACTGTTCCATGTCCCTGGTCACAAGAGCAGGAATCTCTTTCTCTACTTGGAGCTGGTGGCTTTCGCAGGCGTTGTCCCCTTGTTTTCTGTCTCACCAGCTAACACAGCTGTGTCCCTGCTAGTGATCATGGGAGCCTGTTTTGCTTCTGCAGGTCTCTCCAGGTTTGGTGGGAGAAAGGGCTTGTCCTGTCCAGCAGAAGCTGTGCTGCCCCTTGCTTTCTTTTGGACTCGTCCTCTAAATCTATGTGACACCAGAAGAACTTTCCTCTGTGTGATGCGGGCTCTGTGGCCTGTTCAGAAATGAAACAATGGCTTTCCTATATTCTGGGATCTGTGCAAAAAATGTCTGTCTACCCGGCTAATGGGGCTAAGACTGTTTCTGCTATAAAGGACCGCTTGTCTTTTGGTTAATGGCCTTCGACAGATATTCTGGGAGGATACACCCGTAGAGTACAAGCAGTGAGGGTAACAATTGCAACCATGAATGTTTTACTTGAGATTAAGGTCACACATTATTTGAAAAAATAGGAATTAGAAACAGTATTGTGACAGTACTGGTACAGGTTGTTTTCTAAATTACCTGGGTGTAATGTGTGTGTGAGTGAACACTGTCAAGGTAACTCTAGCTAGACCAGGTAGCAAAAGAATTGAAGAACAGTTGTGTGTGGTTTTTTAAACCTTCCTCAGATTGCCTGACTAAAAGGAGTCAGTGGTCCCAGGAAGACTTGAAAAATGTTGGTTTAAGATTTTGGAAATAAGCAGGGATGCTGTGACTTAATTGATCTTTGTACTTGGAATATGTAGAGAAAGCTTGGTTGCAGGCATCCTGCTGGCATTGTTCTCTGCCCTGTTTTTAGAAATGGTCTAAGACCTATTTTTGGAAGGTAAGACCTACTTTTGAAAATGTAATTGTATATCACTGGAGTCTGCTAGGTTGTGCTGATGGAAAGTTCCATAATGCACAAGTCCATCCAATGGTGTTCAGGGCCCTGTACTGCTGTGGCCTGACTTCTACCTCTTGAGCACAAGTGTGTGCGTTCAGAACTGTGGGGATTGCTTGAAAAGGGAATGAAGAGCTATTCCAGAGGCACAAGTGTCTTTGGTTTTAATTGCTACTGGAAATTTTGTCAGGATTTGCAGCCTTGCCTATGGCAGAGGGGTTGGAACTTGACAATCCTTGCAGTCCCTTCCAACCCAGATCATTCTATGATTCCTTGTAAAAGAGGAGCATGAGGGAAATCTTGTATGAAGATTTCTCAGTTATCTCTTCAAAATTATTTTGTATGTTTTTGCATCTGAAAATAGCTGAGCTGAAACTGAATGAAGTGGAATTTGAGGAGAGAAAATGAGGGAATAAAATTGAGAGGTAAAGTTGCATCTCTTGCTGCTTGAGAAAAAGCTTTAATAACAAGAGCAAGTCTCGTGCAGCTCCCACATCAAGGGACATTCATGGAGAGACTCCTGCCTGATATCAGTATAGCACGTGTTGAGTTTTCATGTCTGGTGTTAGATCACCAAGTAATCCTCTCCTGTACTGTGTGTTGTTTTTTTTTTTTTTTGTTAGCACAACTGAGGTTTTTCTCAGCTGTGCCTGTGATTCCTGTAAGACTGCGAAGTCATTGTTTCCTCTGCAGCTTGGATTCTTTCCTGTAAACAGAGATGCGCTGGCTGCAGAGCGCTCATGCAGCCATGGCTGTGTAAGCTGACAGACAATGGTTCACATCATCGTGTTCGTTTAGAAGTTGGAACATTCCTGCTTGGCCAACTCTGGTTTTGACAACCATTGTTCTTCTTGTGTGTGCAGTGTAGTATCGCAGGCAAATAAGGAAAATTGCTTTTTATCAATAACTGTATGAATTGAAATGAAATAGTGTCCTAACTGTTTCAGTCAACCTGAAAAGAAAATCCCTCCTGTCAGGATACTGACAACACGCTCAACTAATGAAATAGACGGTGCTGGGATTGCATCACAAGAACATTTCTCCTCAGCTAAATACACCTTGGGGCAAGCTAGAAAAATATAGGTACTTTCAGGAGCTCATTAACTTTCTGGAAGTGTTCTTTAGGCTGTTACATCCTGGAAAATATTTCCTATAGTTCAGCTGTGTTTTGTGATTGCTTTCCAATGACAGTACTTGCCTGCTGAGCCCAAGTCTACCTGCAACAGTTTGTGTTACTCCCACTGGAAGGAGATAGTGCTCTTCATGTGATATATAAATAGGTGGATAGAGAGAAACTATCTGGTGCTACTTTGGGTTATTGTCTTAACTTGCAAGAGAAGTGCATGCTGGCTTTGGGGCGTGCTGCCTAAGCAGATGTGGGAATGTAGATCACCTGGGCAAGAATGCTTTCTAGAGGAAACCAATTTTGCTGCACCTTTTACTACTTCACTGCTTTTGAATACAGTGAAGGCAGCTATTATGGAAAACTAGGTTTGACAGATTTGAGAGACAAAAATCAATCATTGTTCCTCTCTACCCCGGTTAAAAACACTCAAACGCTTCCACGTATTTGGTAATGCTTCCTTGCAATTTCTGTGGTTCTTAAATCAGATCTGTGTTAGGGGGCACAGCCTTGCTGCAGAACAGCTCTGGCTTTGTGTTTGCTCATCACTGCTAGTCAGAAAGGAAGAACAACAACTTACTGCTGAGCTGTAGCAGTGGCTGACGCTTGCTTTAGGAAACTGGCCCTTTAGTAGTGCTCAGGATGAATACCATGAGCAGCTCTCTAGTCCTGCCCTGGGGCTGTGAGCAATGTTGACGTTCCTGTGCCATATGGCAAGTCTCCAGTGCCTCGCTGCCTCTGTGGTCTAGCAGACAAGCTAGAAGCATTACAGGCCAGTCCCATCTAAAACATGCTATCGCCTATGGCTGATGGTCAAGCTGTCAGTTTTAGATACCTGATTTTAATCTCCTCTCTTAAAGTTTTTTGTAAGTAAGAAATGTAGAGGAAGTAAATGATGACTTCAACTACATCAGAAAAATTGAAAGCAGATTGCTATGACCTGCAAAGCTGTTAGTTTAGTTGCTGGTTGAACCAATTCTGTTTTAGAAGACAAAAACGTGCACAGTGGTCGTTGGCCTCTGTGGTCTTCAGTGTCTGACATGAAAGTAAAGGCAGGACAAAACAAAAAGCTGACTGTTGTGCACCCCTGTTTTCTGATACAGCTAGGTGAAGAACCTACAGACAACGCTTGTTACCCTGCTAACTGACCAGTAGGCTGTTTGGAGATGGGTTTTTCTTTCAGTGCTGGATTCTCTCAGGGTGTTAGAGTGGTTCCTTCCAGCAAATGCTGGCAGATAAGGATGAGGGATGGAGATGATGCACTTGATGTGCCTTGGTCAGTTCTTGGCCTGGGGCACTCTAGCCTGCAGGTTTCCTTAAAAACTATTTGCTGAAGTCTGGTGGAGCCTTTTGTGGACTAGTCTAGCCAGGAGGTATTTTGTCCCGGGGGGAGGGAGGGAGCAAAATGCACCTTGGAAGGTCTGCGGGAACCGAGGCCTGACTTGGGATCTGCCTCTACCTGTCACACGGCAAACAAAGCGCCCTGGGAGGACTCGGGGTTACCCGAACACCTCGGTCACACACTGAGCAAACTATCCCCCAGGTGTGCTTGCAGAACAGACTCTCCATCAGCGTCCTGTCATGCACAAAATGTTTATCCAATTTGTCAAGATAATCTTTCTTTAAATAAGCTCAGGTCCTAGGCCTCAGAACAGCCCAATTTCAAGCAGCATAAAGTAACTCTTTTTTCCCCTCCTTCTCTTGCCCTCCCCCACCCCCCTTTTAATCACTGTGTCAACTTTTCCTTGGCTTTAAGCAAACTGAAAGTAATTATATCATTTTCAAGTGAGTTATCTTTTTGACCGAGTTAGCTGATCTGCAGGTTGCTTCAGAATGTTCCCAAGTTGTGGTATTCCTTTCTGAACATATGTTCTTAGATGTTTTGGAGAGCTGAGCTCATCAGTGACCCAACAATTTGTTTATACTAACACATATAACAGCTAACTAATGATAACTAATTTAGGGTATCTGTAAAGAAATACAATTTAGAGATTTTTTTTTTTCTTTTTCTCCTTAATGGTAGCTTTACCCATAGTTCTGGATTTCCGTCGGGAGTTTAAAAGAGCCTTTACATTGTCATTTTCTGTTTGAAGCTGTCAATACATTCTAAGTCCGTTTTGAAGTACGGATTAATAATAGATCAGGTGTTACTGCCTAAAACAATGTTCGCTCCTTTTTGATAGACAACAGTTGCTTGGTTTATTGCATAAAGAATATTACTTCTGCGATCACCCAGAACTGTCAAACTGAAGGCAATTTGTGTTTTTCCCCCCAGCTTCTCCAAAGAACTGAATGTATATCCAAAAATAGAAAGACAAATCGTCTAATTTTTTTTTCCATGATGTTTCATTCACTAATTTCCTTCCTTCTCTCTCCCTCCCTGGCTGGTACTACAGAATCTGTCACTTCATTTTCTCTTAAATTAAGGTGGAACCAAGCTTCATGTACTCACAGTCCCTTACAGCAAAGACCCTGAATCCAAGAGAGCTGCTCTGTGTGCCGCTTCATTTTGAACTGTGTGGATCAAATCCTGGATGTGTTCCTGTAGGGCTGTGAGGGCCAGAAGCAGTCAGTGGGTTAAATGGGAAGCTTGCAGAAGGAGTTGGACAGGGGCCTGTGTGTGTTCTTATTGCCTCCATCAGTACAATGGCCAGGTCATGCATAACAGCTGTTTTTGAGCTTTACATTAGAAAGCCTGTGTTTAAAACCTGATTTTAAAGGGCATTAAGCAGCACTAATCATTATGTTAATGAGACTTATTGTTTTGGGAAGAACTGCTGTGTTTAAACAGACTGGTGATATCCTATTTATTGTCAGTGAGGAGCAAATGGTAAAATTTGCCTATGTAGCAGATTATGAATTAAAAGGGGGGGGAAAAAATACTTGATTCCTAAGCACAGCCATGCCAACTTGTTCTCTCTGTGCAGATTCCAGACTGATTAGTTAGCCAGACTTCCCTAAGTGGTAGCCTTTCTACCTACCTCTGACAGAGCACAGGGACTATGGTGGGTGAACAAATGTAACCCCTGTTCCTCCTTTATGCAGAGTGCTGATGTGCCATGCTTTCCCCACATCAGCCAGTTCTAGAAGATCAGAAAAATCAGTCTTTGGGTTACAGTGTGGCAAAAATTTAAAGGATTAAAAAACATGTAGAGCTGCTATAAAGATGATGATTGGTATTTACATAAGTAAGGGATGTGGTAGCCAATAAATAGAACTTAATAAAGATTGCCATTATGCAGCTGAGGACCTTGAAGCGCTTAAAAATTAAGCCTTGCAACCCTTCTGTGTTGTTGGTAAGTGTCATGATTATATACCTATCCTACAATAGGTAAATGGAGACCCTGTGCACTTAAGTGAATCTTTTTGCTCAAGGTCATGTAATTACTTGGCAATAGAACCTGAGAATCTTCACATTACCACCTGAGACTGGTCCTTACAATACATGTTTTTTGGAATTGAAAGGAGGAAAAAAGAGTATACTCATGCTGGGTCAATACAGCTTTTCTGCTTAGGAACTATTCCTTCTGGTAAGGAACCATTGTCTTTGGTTCATGTGGAGCACATGTTGTATGTGTTCAGGGTTTTTTGAATGATAAATTCATCTTTTCTGTTGCGTTGCCTGTGCAGCCTCATAACTGATAAGTTCTTCATAATTTTATTTCTGTACATGCTCTCTCATGTTCTTGTTTGTATAACTTAGTTTGCACATTAAGCAGCACTTGTCAGGCTCATTTGCAAGGAAGTTGAAGAATTGTGCTGCATAATATTTTGAGTGGAGAGAAGTCAGTCTTCATCTGGTTGATCTAATAGTCCCAGGAATCACTTCAGTGGTTGCTTAAAAGTGAAACACAGGACTGCCTGTAAATGGGTGTGAGCAGGCACGCTCAGTTTTGAAAGGGAAACAAAAGAGCAGTGTGTCAAAACTAAATCTGGGTTTTGCAGAGGTAAATTGCATATTGCCTGACTCATCAAAGGTAGAGCAGAGGCAGCACGCTCCTTCATAGGTTTCACTAAAGCTAGCAAAAAGGTTTTCCTCTCTTACTGGTGGTGAGGGAAGATTCCTGTTACTCTGTCAGACTCCTTTGCTGTCGTCGTGCAAAGATCTGTCTTAGTGCCCTGTGAAAATAACGATTGAGTACCCCCAGAAATCGTCAGGAAGTATTTCTGGCAGGAGAGGAGTGTTCTCTGAGCCTGTGCCCAGACAGGAAAATAGCGAAATGGCTATGGCTAACCCCAAGTACTTTTCTGAGCCAGATATTTTGAAATAATGAAACTGGACTGAAAATACTACTTTTCTGTATGAGTGAGGGTTGGATATATGCCCCTTTTAAATGAAACATTCTTAAATAACTACAAGATTCTAGGAACTGGGGTTCTTAAGATCTTGCTGTTTTGTGTGAATCTTGCAAATGAATGCTGACTTTGGCTCCAGTAATGTTGTTTGGTGTCTGTTAAACGTGGGAAAAAAAAAAAAGTAGTTTCACTGATCTTATCTTTCTTCTTCTTTTTTTATTTTTAAGCAAAATGATTTGTTTTCTTCTGCAACAGATCAGATGGTTATTTCCTCATGTAAGGGAGGGGGGAAAGCATCCGTTTCTTTTAAGATATTTTCGCATGATTGTTAGGAAGGTATGCTTTTAATTTCCTTTTAGTTTTGGAATCTCAAGGACACTTTCACTTTTTTTTTTGCCAGCCTGGACATGATGTGTTGCTAATGACCTGTACAAATCAAGGCTTTGCATGCAGTATGGGCTGCTCCCCATGCTATGGTCATGGCTCAGATCTGTTGTATGCAAACAAGCCAGATACTTGCCAATAATGCTTAAAGCAAAGTTTCTGAACTGTTGGTTCTGTGAGGAACTGAACAGTTACAAGGTTAGTCTTACTGCAATGATATATGATCAAGTTGCTAGTACTCATTGGAGAGTTCTGCACTTAGGTTTTGATCCATGCATGTCTTTAAAATCAACTAAAGGAAGCTATAGCTTTATGAAGTAAACATCTCCTAATTTAGTGTCCAGGCTTCTCATTTGCATCACTATTGTTTTCTTGCAGGAGGGATGGAGTTCTTGTCACTTAAATCTGTCAAACCTGGAGATCACTCGTAATCATGTTAGTGTTGGGATATACGAAAATGTGTGTGTTTCAGAAAATATGCATTTCAGTCTTGCTTTTCCCTTCTCCTGATTTATTACTTGAATATGGTTTTCTTACTAGTGAATTGTCATATTTGGGGGGCAGGAAAAATCAGTATTTCAGATTTTCTTCCTCTGCGTGTGTCAGAAGGAACTTAATCAGTGGTGGTTCTTAAGAAAAAGGCAACCTCACCTTGCAGATTCAAGAAGTTCAAATAATTCTGACAGCATGCAAATGTCAGTGCTTAGCCAGGGATTGTCTCTGAACCTTTATGTTCATTGCTGCTTCTTGATTGAGTATTCATGTTGTTGTATGGAAGAAGAAAAGGTTGCCAGATAACTCCTAACCGCTCTGGCAAGCTGTGCTCTGGGGCGTGGAGAGAATCATCTCTCTTATTTTGTCAGTGCATCTCCTTTGAACTCCTGGCTAAAAAGCTATAATGAAGATCTGTCTCAAAACGGAGGTCATCAGGCAAGTGCTGAGACTTCAGGAAGTCTGAAGCAAACCTACAGAGTCTTTTTGCCATTCAATTGCTCCATCTTGAGACAGGCCCTTCCTCGTCGCTGTGTGCTGTAATGAAAATGCCAGTGCTGCTAGCTCCCAGTGCTCTAATGTGCATCTCCAGGGTCCCTGTGCTGAATGCTGATTATTCCCTCAGTGGTGCTGCCCTGTGCATATGGTACTTGTGTAGAGCCTTGGAGAAGCAATGGATACTCATGAAATGTGAAAGAAAACAAGACTGACTCTAATCATAGAGGCAACTGCATACTGGATGGTAAATAGTATGTTGAGGGAAGACCAAAATGTAAGGGAGAAACAGAGCTATCTTTAGACACACACTTCAAAATTAGATGTTTAAAAGCTTTTGCAATTAGCATTTTTCACGTCTTAAAATCGCGTATTCTGATACTTCCAATGTATTTACCTGGATGTTACTGTTGAAAGCTTGTTTTGAGGCCTGTGGTGTACCCCATGCAATACTGGGTTAATAACAGTTGGTTTAGACAAAGGAAGAATGTGAATAGGAGTTCAGGTAAAAGTGTTCCTTTTCTTGTGAATTGCCCTTGGGATATGTCTTTCAAGCAGCTGGAGTCCTTGGGGCCGACGTCTTGAAGAAGACCACAGACATTGGATCTCGGCAGACTAGTGTGCAGGCTTGCTCAAGTCTGCATTAACTCTCCAGCTGCTAAACATTTTTCTTCTTGAATGCTGTTAACAATATTTTTGGAAGAAGTTGACTTAAAAAAATTAAGGGTTTTGGCTGTGAAGCTCAGCAGTACTCCAGTTGAAATCTTCATAATGATTTATAAGGCTAAAGCATAATCATTCTGGATGAGAGAGCTCTGGCTGTTATTTTTTTTGTGGTCTGTTCAAACACATTAAAATAAACTCTGCATAACTTTTCTTCATGTATTGTTTTTATAAGTTGCCCATTGACCTCGTAACTTTCTAGGAACTTTTTTCTGTTCTTTGTATGAATTGTTGGATAGCGTATATGTAGTGGAGTCAGCAGGAATATAATCTCTAAATTAGAATATTCAGATTTTTTTTTCTTGTATCTTCAAAGACTGTAGGAGCTATCCAGTTTCCGGAGATGTACAAAGCTCAGTGTTCATCATCCTATGATCAGGTTCTCAGAGGGGTGTGTCTTTTTTTTTTTTTTTTTGGAAGAGGGTCTATTATGTAAACCAAATGCCCACAATTATCATGGATTTCAATAGGAGTCCATAATCATTATAGGGGATTATTGCCTCTTGAGGAGCGATCCTCAAATGACCTAAGAAAAGTAATTTGCAATAATAACTGTTTCCATTTCACTGGCAGCGAAGTTTTGTTCCTGCAAAAGAAGAAACAGATGTCTAGTTTGGCATCAGTAGGTACAGCTCTGCCCATAGAGGAAGCCATAGTGTTGCCTCAATAAGAAAAGAAACCATGCAGTTTTAAGCAGATTAGATAATTGAGATTAGCCCTCTGTGATCTTGCTGTGTTTTCATTTATTTCAAAACAGTTTAACACAGAGCATGTTGAGTAATCAGTTGAAAATCACGTGCAAACACTGCCTAAGTACCGATAAGAATCATGGAGGTAAACAATGAATTCCTACTAATGGCTAAGTCACCAAGGTAAGATCGAGTCTAAATACACACCCTTAGTTAAATATAATTTCATTAACTCTGGTTACGTGGCTTCAGTAAAGGTTTTTTTTTTTTTTCTCCTCCCTGCTCTCCACTTTCTGATGCTTGTCAAATGAATTGCATACAACCAACCCATCATCTTCAACTTTGTCTGTACCAGAGATGTTCTGAGCTGAGCAACAACCCAGCAGTTCTGTAAATTTTGCAGCAGATCAACACTACGTGAATGTAGTAATACTGGTTAGGGAAGGACAATTTCATTTTGCATTTGACATTTTTAGATCTGAATTCTACTGACAATTTATTTTATCCTAATAAAATGGCTACCTTCTATAAACAACCAAATATAACATTATTATCCTTTTAGGCACACAGATCTTGCTGGTGTATTTTTACCACAGGGGCTGAAGAGTTTCTAATCCACTATTAGAATACGCATTGTGTAGTATGCACTCGAAGTCATTCGCTCATCCCTTCTCATCCACTCCTGTGCCTGATATCTACACAGATATAATTTTTTATACTCAGAAACCAGTCTCAAGTATCTCAAGTATAAACAGTTTATTGTTGGTTTAACATCTTCTGGAAAATTCTTCTAGATTTAGTATCTTGTCTCAGAATTAGATTATTTGTAAGTCTAATGTCCTTTATTTCTCCTAAGATGACACTTGTTTGGGTTAGTTGTCTTCCCTGGTTTGCTGGCCAACCACCCCTCCTAAAAATCCAGATTCCCTTTTGCTATATTCTGCAGTAAACTTCCTAATTGGTGTGATGCAGCAGATGAAAAAGATGAGCAAACAATGCGAGGCCTCCCTCGTCCGCAGCAAGCTCTTGCTTCTATGAAAAATGTCAAGTTTCCTTGTTAAGTTCTGCAGGATCACTTTTTTTTTTTTAACACAACAGAAGACTTTTCACCCTGCTCAGTACTGCCAGCTGGTTCCAAGGCGACAGTGAACATGTAACAGATGGCAATAAATAATAGCGATAATCAAAGCATCCATGGCAGTAGACTTAAAATTTATTGCCTTATTTATCAGCATGCATAGAAAAGCAGGTCTCCTTGCTGCCATGCTGTCAGTAACCTGAAAGGGGTCAGTAATAAGCTCTTCAAGAGGGAATACAATAAAATCCATAGTAGGAACATATGGGCTCTCCCGAGAATAAAAAAAAGTAATAGTTTTAAAAAATCCTGTTTTACATCCGTAAGTAATATCTCCTGTTTCCTGAAACTATGGAAGTTCTTCATCAGTGGTAACATGTGATGATAACTGCAGGTGCTCACTATTTGTAGTTCCTCAGCAGAAGGCTGGACTTGTGTGTTAGGCAAACACAGGACAAAGCATTAATTGCTGCCTCAAGGAGCTTACAACTTCAGAGAAGAACTAGAAATGGATAGAAAGAAGTGGAAGAGCACTGAGATATTACTGAGCAGCATGAAATGCACTGGCCATGGAATGTGAGTTACCAACTACCACTTGTGGGTTTTGGTGAGGTTGTTGGAAAAGGACATGAATGAGCAAGTAGGTTTGCAGGTGCTTGCAAGAAACTCACTGAACGCAAAGGTAGCGTGGTTGAAATCATAAAGGTATTTTGCTGTGAATGTGACAGATGTGTTGCAGGCTGGTGTATTGGGATGACAATGCAGAAGATGAGGTCAGGGATAAGCAGTGAAAGACCTTGCCAATAAAGATAATCTTATGTTTGATGTAGTAGAAAAGGCAAACCAACTGAGAAATGGATCATATAGTAAAAGAGAAGCTAAGAAGTGATCTCTGCCCCACAGTGGGATAGCAACAGAACATTGTGTCTTATGGTAGCCAGAGAACAGTGGCAGGAACTGATATGTGAGATAAGAGCTTAAGATACTGATGTTATGCAGAACGGAAGAAGTTATCAATAATGTGGTTTGTGTGACTCTAGAGGAAGCTCTGAATCCAAGATGACCCTTTGATACTGGTGAGATCTGTGCTTGTGGTGACAGAATGGATGTAAGTGATGGGGAAGATGGTGGTATGGTCAACAGAGAGAAAAGAGTAAGCTGTGAAGGGAGAGAACTTAAGGCATTGATTTAGATGTGGTCTGATTTTATTTTTCTACTTGTGTTTAAATAGCATAAAATTATCTCTTTCTAAACTGTTAGCCCGAACCTGATCATGTGTCTCCTGGCTGCTGGCTTCAGAGCTCATACTTTAGAAGTGTTGAGAGGCAACATGAAATTGGGGAAGTTGACAGGTGGGACAAAAAAATGTCTAGGAAGGGAAGGAGCTATGCATGTGAAGCGTCAGCTTTCTGATGTGCTGGAAAATCAGTCAGCAGTGATATGAGGGCTGGGTGATCCTATACCCCCAACTGCACTTAATAGAAGTTGAGGAACGGGTTTGTTTTACCAAGTTTGTTGTACTCCAAGCTAGGCAGGTGGTACCTACAGCTGGTTTGGTTTATATGTGATGCTCTGGACAGATTAGAGTTGAGGCTTGTTTGGCATTTGGGTCTGAGTTGGGAGGCAGCAGTATGGTATCTCATGAAGGTTGCGCTTGTGGCTTTCTTCAATTAAACAAGCGTGGCTGACCTTACACAACGCATTACAGGGGAGAATAAGTGGCGTATTTAGTACCCTTGGCTGGAATTGGAACAAGATCATTTTGCAACTAAACCTGATCCACCAGCACAACAGAAAGATCTGAGGTTGTATTTCAATGGTTAATCCTATCTGTGATGTCAGATTTCTAATCCTTTTTATAAATCCCATCTGCCCAACAGCACACAGTTCCACACTGTGCAGACCTTGACACCTGAGGACACTGGGAAGGAAAAAAAAGTTAAGTAATCAGAAATGTTGGAGCCAGTCTTGGTTCACTCCAGAATGAACTGCTAGGATATCTGAGAGTTATAAAGAAAACCATGGTATTTTAGGGCAGCTTGAAGTCTGTTAACTAAATAATCATAACCCAATTAATCAGATGTGAAACCACTGGCCAGGTAAGATTATTACTGTATCCAACTCTGCAAATATACCTGAGCCCTGTGAAGCTGAGGCTGTGGGAGCAGGAAGGGCAAGTCAAACACCAAACAGCAGCCAGGTGCTGTTGTTAGCAAATGTTTCCCCAATAACCAGGTTACCCTGTGGTGGGCACAGTGCAGCCAGATGGTATGGGAGAGTTAACACTGTTAAAATCCAGAAGAGGCACTGCACTTTTATGATAAATTTCACGTTCCATGTCTTTCAACTACATGAATTTTTCCCTCTTTCTATCTTTTGGCAATGCTGACGTTTTTCTTGTATTTTTTTGGAAGTATTTCCACTACTGCACAGCTGTTTATGTCTCTGGGGCCTCAGCAGATAATAGCAAGTTGGAGTGAATATTTACCTTACTTCTGAAGCACTATCCATTCAGCACTTCTAGTGCTCCATTCGACAGTTTCAAGTGACAAGTGTATCATTTTAATTTTTCTTTACATTGTGCATTCAGTCACTCTAGAACAAGACTATTGCTCATGTTCTTTCTCCCATTACCTTTTTGTTCTCCTCAAACTGTAAATATCTTTGCTACCTCTTTTCCTTGGCAGGTTTTCAAATTTTTATTTGACAGGTTTGAGTGACCTCACAGAAAAATAGCAGTTTCCCTTACCCTTCGGAGAGGGTTGCAGAGCGATTACAGCAGTACTGCGGAGTGCTGTTATGGTGCTTCCAGTCCAGCTACCAGCAGTACCAATTAGCAGAAAACTAGGCAGAAAAGTCTATTAACATAATTAGAAGCCCCAAATATTGCTCCACTGCTGTGAGAAAGCTAAGCTGTATTTTTATCATTGCTCCTAATAGTGTTGATCTCAGGGTGGATTCCCAAAAGTCCTGAGCACCCATTCTGCTGAAATCATAAATCACCAATAAATTTCTAGTGAACTCTGAGCACTTCAGAAAATCTCATACTCAACAGGTACCCGGGGTGAGAGGATGTCTACTGCTTATTTTGTACTTGTGCAAACTACTAAGTCACTCTGAAGAGACGAAATATTTTCCTTATTTCTCAGAAATAAAAATGTTATCCATAGCTGAAGCTAGGACACTTGTTTAATGTTGTTTTTTCCACTGTGGTATGCCACAATGTTATGCATCATGCTGAACGCGTGACTGTAGGAACCTCTTCTGGTCCTAACAAGACAGTTTTTTTTTTTTTTTTTTTTTTAATTGTATCTAAGCATCCCTTCATTTGAACCAGATTAGGAATTCACTGTATCTTGGAGAATAGGTAGTAAGGAAAATATTCTTCAGATGCCAAGGGTTATTTTTGTACTTAGCTTTGATAGCACACATTACGTCAGCCAGAGCACTTCTGTAAAGGTCTGCCAACTCCTAAATTTTCAATAATCCTGCTTCCTTCTCTTCACATTGAAAAGGTAGTGACTCCCCTGGGAATGCATGTCATTTCAGCATTCCTGTTGACTGTGTATTCTGAAATGCTGCAGTCTGTTTGCTTAGTAATCCCCTTGTCTGTGTAAGTTGTTAGGGGTAACCAAAGGCAGCTGATTACTTAATTGTATAAGGCAGGAAATCAGGTTCTTTCATTAGTTCCCATAATGTTCTTGAGAGCAACCAGTATTCTGCCTGACTGAGTTTTCGATCCTTTAATTCAAAAGATATACTTTCCCTTGGCATACTCAGTGACCCTTTATCCTGATACGCAATTTACTAAATAAACTCAAGATTTAGTCTCAAAAATGCTAAATTTTCTAAGTAAAGCACTAAAAAACATTTTATAATAAATCTTTCAGTCATGAGAGAAATAAGACAAGTTCTTCACTCTTTGCACTTATGTAAGGTAATTGATTTTTGTGTATGTGTTGCTTGAACTGATGGGCCCAAATAGAAAAAAATATTTCAATCAACTCTCCACAGCCTTAGAGACTTGCTTTTGTTCAATGGCTTCAGTTTAGGAAACCCTTTACCATGCTGATACCATGCTGGTGTTTGGTTTTCTTTTGCTGAATTTAATACAGATCTTTGAGCCAAATCACGCCTCCTTTGAAACCACTGGGAGATAGTTGCCAGGGATGGAGGCCAAGCCCCTGCCCTGCCCCTGATCAGGGGTATGTGCAAAAATCTGGGCAGTGCTGGTGGGGCTGGGATAAGGCACGTTCCCTCCCTCACAAACACACACAGCAAGCTGAAGTGTGGAGCTGACACAGGATCTCTGTGCTCTTGCTGCACATTGATGCAACCCTTGTGACTCTGAGGAGCAGGGCAAGAAAGGTACAACTGCAACCTTGTCTCTAAGAGTATGTATTGGTTATCTCATGAAGAAACTGCAAGTCTTTAATTCCTCACACCCCAACATCCCTATGTGAATGAACCTGGTGCAATTATGGCACTTGTTCTTTAGATTCTGCTTATAAACATTTCTATCACCTCTTCTTTTAAACTCCGGAAGGTCATTGTGATGTTGGTGCTGTTTCATGCCATGGGAGTTGAAGGGAATTTTGTAAAATTTAGAATGCTCACACATCTCTCATGAGCCCCAACTGAAACTTGAACCTTCTCCAGCTTCTCAGGTCCGAGAAGCCTTGTAGGCCTGAGAAGAGAAAAGCCCTCATATGGTGAGTGGTGACTGGTGATGGGAAAATATCTGAATGTTTCAGATGCCATTGGGTGATTTTTTATTTTTAAGTTTCATAAGTTGTTAAAACTCCAGATATGAATGCTGCTCCCAAGAGGTTCCAATATTTCTATTCCTGAAGGATTAAGGGCGTGCTTGCCATAGTGGCTTAGAGTACACTAGGTGGTATTCCTGTGTAATTGGAAAGATGAAGCAAGCACGCTCATGCAGCAAGAGTAAGGTGTATTGCATTTTTTGTCAGCACTCTAGGGCCCTGTAATAACGGGTTGCCTGAGGTGGAAAGTCTGCTCTACCCAGCAGAGATGTGATCCTTGGCCATGCTGCCTTATACTTCCCCGCAACAGAAGACATTGCCTGTGCTCGCTAATGCAGAAATAGCGGGGAACAGAGAGGCCTCAGTGTCTATTTATGCTCCCTGAAAACAGCAGCGTTGTTCTGTACCTCATGCTTCTGTACACACGATATCTCTCAGCTCCTAGAATCCCAGAGCCTGCAATATTTCACTTCAGTTAATGGATGTTGTCCTTCTCCTAGTCCTTCTGGAACATCGGAATGTTGACAGTCAGCGACTCCTGGGAGGTGTGTGGAGCCAAGGGTTAGACCAAGGCCTTCCCCATCAGGAAATCTGTGCCAGTAGACAACTCTTTACAGATAATTTGAAATCTGTTATAAAGTTCATACTTGGACAATAGAAACAGCTTCTGTTGTATGATAGGTCCAGAGTTACCCCAGAAGTTACTCTGAAGTCTAATTTCAGTTCATTATTATACTACCCATAAAAAAGAGGATAAAATGGACATATGGACCAAACTGGGCAGGATGATGCCCTAAACAAGGGTTAGGCTCACAGGACTTCTGACTGACCGATGCTACCTGTACCTCATCTAGCACAAATTTGACAGCTTGTGTGTTTTTTTATTACTATTTTGTTTTTTTTGTTGTTGCATGTAATGCTGAGCATTAAGTAATTGCCCTCAGGTATGAAAAAGAAACCTATTTGAGTTTGCTACTGGGAGTAATGCATTTTGATATGTCTGTGAAGGTGAATTCTGTGTCATGGAAGTGAGCCAAATCTTTATCTGTCTTTGAGATCAGCCCTGTAGCTCAATCTGATTTCAGTATCTTATTTACAGTAAGCCTGGTCTCTTTTTTTAAATTAAAAAAAAGCTCAGTTTTTTGTGCATCCACTATTTGTTTATATGCAATGGTATTATTTAAAAGGATTATTAAAAACAAATGGGTTTATATGGCTGTGCAAACTGGACTAGAAAATGCAAAGACATTGTCTATCCATCAGTGAAGTAAATGGGTAAGACAGCCATGAAGAAATAAAGAGGGCAGAAACCTAGGGTGCTTAGAATGACTTGGTGCCCAAGTTCAGTTTTCTTAATTCCTGTAAGCCACAGTTAAAGTAACGTTTGGGATTGAGTGAGCTGATCTTTGGGATTGTTTCTGTTGTTCTTTGCAAGTGTTATGCACTGTTATGGAAGGTGGCAGAGACTGGGAGGTTATCTGTGCCGGCTGATGGGGCCTGGCTCTGGGGATGGAGCAGGAGCTCCGCTCTAAAGAGCTGCCCATACTCTCACACACACTGACAACTTTATAGACTTTAAATAATAATTAAAAAAGTAACTGGAATGGAAGCTCTTGCTGCTTCGAATGGGAAGAAACGCACAATCTTGTTTCCATAATTAGCTTCCTCAAAATTTTCTGTGACTGTTTTTTATTATCAGAGGTAATTCGCTATAGAGGAGTCCTAATAATTGTTCAGCTCAATTTGGACTGATCTAGGAACAATTGCCTGTATGGGGTGTGTCTTGGTGAACGTGGAAAAGGTGAAATGAACTGTGAAAATGTTTGCGAAACATGCATAATTTCAGTGGACTGTGGTGGTGCTGCCCTTCTATTGAGTTTGTGTTACTTTCCCTGCATTTGTAAGAGGACACCTTTGCTGGTCGTTGGCCCATATTGACATAACACAGAAGACAGATCTGTAACTAGTTGTTTATTTTAGATCTGATTTAATGCTCATGGCAGTTGTTGAAAAGGAGTCAGGTGATTTAAATGGCCTTTATTATAAATAGATCAGCCATTTTTTTTCTTAAGGAGAAGGTAAGGCTGCCTAAAGGGGTAGAGACTGCAGAAGCATGTGAACACATTTGAGTCTAATTTCAAACAAATATGTGACTCAAATTAATTGGAGGTTTCTGCTTCTAACTGTAACACTTCTTATCTTGTGAAGTATTAAGGCAGCATAACATACATAAGACAAATATTAAACAAAGGTATTATGGATGGGAAATTCCTAATCTAACTCACTATGTTGGTACGCTGGAAGTTTCTTAATCCAATATCTGATGAAGGAACAAGGAGAGAATTAATTTACTGCACACTAATTACTGAGGAGTATGCACTGTATATACAGTGAAAGGCGCTGAAATGAATGCTTGATAAACAATATCTGGCAAATTAAAAATCTGAAATGTTAAATGAAATGCAAATTAAAAATCTGGACCGTTAAATTAATTGAATGCAAAAAAACCTTGACATTAGCTATCATCAAGGGTCGAAGTTATATCAGCAAAAGCAAAGCTATTCAGAGTTGTATCCTGCTTTTCTCTGTAATTTACTTGTGAATGGGTGGGTACTAGAGGAGCCCCGAAGATACAGACAAATTTACATGCATCAGGAGCCATCCCTTTTGCCTGCTGCACAAAATCCTGTCCTAGGAAAGGATGGGGATGGTTTATGCCTAAAAGAAATAAGCGGGTCCCTTGGGTATATGCAAAATGCAAGACCTGTGTTGTGGTGCCTGTCCCTTCTTCAAATAAGCTGAAGGTGTACAAGTTTTCATCTAGAATAAACTTGATTTTATCTTATGTCTGATTTTCTTTTTTTCTTTTTGGGTGGAATTGCAACAGGAAAACATGATACTGTGAGGATGTAGGGTGTTTCTAAGAATGAACTGATAGGAAGTTAATTAAGGCTTAATGTATGCTCAGATGTGTATTAGATCATTTTTCCAACAATATCACCTTTAAGGATCTAATGTTATACAGCACTTTGACCTGATGATTCAGGTCCCCTTTTGGGGCGTAAAAGTGAGATCTAGTGGCTCTCAGACAATTTGTTTAGGTCACAGCTGGTGCAAGGCTCTTGCAGATCCTTGTGTCATCTGCTTGTGAAGCAAGATATTTCACGGTGTCAGGCTTCAGCTGACTCGGGTGTATATCCAGAGAAGTGCACAGTGTGTGCTCTGCATCTTTACACCAGTTTCTTCAAGTGGTGGGTGTTTTTCTAGCTGGAAAGTCTGCTAGTGATGAGGGGGATTGATTTCACTGTTTGAAGATGAAACCCTCAGAATGGTGGTTTTCATTGATTAAATGAGGGCACTTTTCAGAGGGAAATGATTGCAGTAAATTCCAGGTTGAACTGATATTAGGATTTGAATTATACAAAAGTTTCATAATGACTAAGCTTTAGGTATAAGCTGTGGGTCTTGCGTTAATATGAGATCGTTCTGGAGGAGAGTTCTGCTACTGAAAAAGGAAGATCTATATATTACTCTAATGTAATGCCACGACCCAGTTGCAGTGCACTATTATTTAAACACTGGGAAGTGCGCAGTGCAATTAGTTTAACATTTAACTAATCTGAACTATAGCCTAGCAGTATACTTCTATTAATCTTGGTTTGTTCCAATGTGTTTTAATAGGTTTAGACATATGGTAGCAGATCTATCGCAATTAAAAAGAAAAGTTCTTAGGTACCAGTAGTGTTTCCCTGGAGGTCTAGTCAATCTCCCAGAGCAATGAAGATATAATTATACTGATGTAAATCACAGCACCATAACTAGGAGGGATTGGCCTTTCCCCTCCTTTAATTCATTGAAAGATTTTATCTTTGACAGGTACTGTCAAACAGGGTGATGGGCTGGTAGGCAGGATGTTTTTTCTGGTAACTAATTTGCTTACGGAGAAAATGAGATTTTTTTTCTTCTTTTTTTTTTTTTTTGCTGATGGCTTGATGATGATTCTTGAGTCCTGCTTCTCCTAGTCTAAGGTAGCAACAATTCCTGTAGGCTTCCTAATGAAGCATGGTTAAGACCAGACTTCTCTGCTCTGTGCTGTGCTCAGACAGAGAATGAGAAGATGTGTCTGAAGGTAGCTTGAGGTCACCTTTTGGGATTTAGTGTAGTCAGCTCTGCAAAGAGCCCACCTGGCTCCTGTTGTAAATAAATATATTATTAAAAGTGCCTTGGGGCTGATTTGTTTCTTCAGCTGTGCCAGTCCACAGTCCCAGGCACCCATTCTTTCTCATTCTATGAGAATAGCAAGGCACAGCATGCTAACCCTCTCTCCCTTGATAGGCTTCCAGATGGACTTCCTACCTGTCAGATGCAGCAAAAGGCTACTTTGCCAGCTTAGTACTGCCTGAAAAAAGTCTATCAGCTTAAGATGTTTTCTACAGGTTTGCTTCTGCTTTGCTGCTGCCTGGCAGCTATAAATGAGCCACAACAGAGAGAGACTCCTGACTGGGTTTATTTTTCTTGGCCATCAAATGTGACTTGTTCCCCTGAGCTGTCAGCTTCTTAGGAAAGGGCTGAAGTTCAAAAATAACCATCTTAAAGTGAAATAAATTTTTGCAAAACAATAGTATATGTTATTCAATGTATATTATGTTTTTATATACTTACTGAAAAACAAAACCAACAACATTAGAAGGTGAGAGAGTCACTTCCCTTCAGGCAGCTGTTGAAGTTAGCAGTTTTTTTTTTTTTTCTGTTGCGCTCCTGAAGTGGAACAGCTCTTAATTCTTGTCTGGTTTCTAAACCAGCAAACACTTCTCATTGCTTTCTCAGTAATGTCCTCTCCTTGAATCTATGCATGTGTTTTGCCAATTTGTGTGCACTGAAAGACCACAAACAAAATAATAAAGCGCTACCAGAAGATCCATTCCTTGTTTTATTGCATAGCTGGGACGTGATGCCTGAGAAGGGAGCAGACAGGGCTTCCTCCAGAGCTGTCTGAGCATGCTTCAATCACTCTCTGATAGCAAGGCAAGATGTTTCTACAGAAATGGGTTAACTGTATCAAAACTCTTTAGGTTGGACAGAGAGGTTGTCCATTGTGCTTCTTCACGATCTTCCAAAAAACTGATGTTATAATACATTCCTCATCTGTATTAAAGATCTCATAGTGGAGTGTTAAGGCAAATGTGACAAAATATAAATAACTTGACTTTATTACTTTAAAAAAAAAAGAAGAGTTGGGAGATTAAAAGTATCTAAAACTTTGGGGACCTCTTAAATAATTGTTGGATGCTCTGACTCAGCTTAGGCATTTATGTTTATAAATGTGCACAGTAAGGCAAAGTGATGTTGGAAAAACAGCTTGTATGATTTGTAATCCAATCTTCATTTGTCTAGGCCACAATTTCATATGTTCCACTGGAAGGAAATATCCCTCATTTTTCCTTGTACCCAGCATGTTCTTGGAAAGCGAGGTTGTGCCCGGTATCCACTTTCTGAAGGACAAGCTGAGAATATGGGCCTGATCACAGCTTATCCATGTTTTACTATTGACGATGGCGATCTAGTTTAGTATTAAGATAGAAGTGAAGAAAGGTTACCATTACATTACGAAGAAAGTACTATTTTTTTCTCCCTTGTCATTACTTTTGAGTAGATGTTCTGAGGTTTCTCTGGGCAATGAAAATACAGCTTTGGAACGTGGCAGAAGACCCAGGCTGCCTGGTCCTGGGGCTGAATCGCTGCTGACCCAGGAGGGTCTGTCCAGGAGTGGGGCTGGCTGCTGTGGTGCATGCATGCTTCTGGGAGAGTTTCAGCACTGAGCCCAGTGCCTTTCCTGACTGCTGAAATTCATTGAGAGACAAATACAAAAATAAATGTCTTAGCCTTATTTTCCATTGAACTGATGTTTCTTTAGAATTGACTGCTCCACATACTACTCACCTTGCTGGCAAAAGCATCGCTGATCAATGAGGACAAAGTGGTTCTGACTGTCAGCTTGCTACATACATCCAGAGCAAATGAACACATCAGAAGCTGATTTTTGTGCAAGGCCTGCTTTTGATTTCTGCATTTTTTTTCTGGCAGACTTGGGCTATGCCCTATTACTTTCTTAGAATAAAAGGGAACATTTCTTCTACAGGAGCTTGCAGCATGCAGCTGCAATAATCATAGGGGAGCCCCAGGTGGTCTGATTTATGGTGTTTAATGTGAACCCCTGAGGTTCTGTGGGGAGAGATTATACAAGGTATAAAACATTTTGCAGAATTGTTTTGCAACACTTCAGCTGTACCTTTGCAGTGGGCCTCCTTCATCTATCTCACTGCCCCAAGATGACTTATCTCAATGCATGCTTATTAAAGAGTTTCTAAACCATATTAAAGCTGCTTCTGAAAATATTGACTAATGGTGGTGTTGATGAGGGTGAATCATTGCTGAGAACATGGTGCTCATCAGGACAGTTCCTCAGCTGATGGGGTTTGGCAGAATGCCATGGAAGTTCAGGGCACTTCTCTGCAGAGTGATACTGGGTTGGGATTGTTTCTCTGGGTAGGCGTTGATTGATTGAAGGTCTGGTGGAGCTCTGTGGATTTGTGCTGGCCCCAAGCATGCAGTTCATAAAAGCAAGCTCTGAACTGAAATATTTTTATCCAGGGAATATTATTTACTGTTATCAACTAAATGTTAGCATGCTTCTGTGAAGATGTATCAGCAAATTTGGCTGGGAGCAAGAAGCTATTTGTTTAATGCTGCTTCTGCTGTTAAGATATCAGCTACATGTTTCATTTCCGTCCTTCTCCGGAGCAAGTTGCAGCAAGCTTGGCTGGTGCTACCCCTCACCGGGATCTGCAGTGGGAGCGGTGGAGGAGGCGCGCTGACTGCACCCATCCATGCAACTTCACTGGCACCAGAGGCAGAGAGTGACTGGCTTAGCAAGCTCAAGGGATGTGCCTGGGGCTTTGGCTGAGTCTGTTCAAACAATAGTTTGTCCAGGCAAGGAGACAGATTTCCAGCCCTGGTACAGCCTGTGACTCAGAGTCCATGCTGGAGCCCTTCTCTGTGCTCTCAGGGAGAAGGATTGTGAAATACTATGGCAGATCCAGATCTCATCTTCCTTCAGCAGCCAGAGGAGTTGGATAGATTCCTCTGTAGCCAGAAATGTATTTATACAGTACCACTAGCATAAGGTAGTCCTGGAGATGGTATTTGTGTCCTGATTAGTTTTTAGAGGAAAAAGAAAGAAAATTGTGACCCGGGGCGGGGGGGCGGAAGTACTTGCTCTAAGTTGATGCTTGCTCGTTGAGGAAGTGAGGGAGTGAAATCAGAGTAGGCTCTGGATGGGTACGATGATTAAAACTGGTACTGGAGCAGTGGTAGGGGTTTGTTTTTTATTAACCCTGTCTGTTCCTATGTTACCTGCAATCAAAGAAATTCCCTGATTATTTTTTGGCAGACTAGATGTTTGTTGTTGTAGCACTTAGTTTCAGTTAATGACAAGAAGACATGATCTGTAATCTTGCCTATTATCTGCCCTGCACTACACCCTTTCATTTACTACATTAAAGGAGTAGTAAAAAGCGTTGTAAGAGACACAGTGGAGCAGCACAGCAGCTCCAACAGTGTTTAAGACTGAGTATTATATTACAAAACTACTCTCTTTTTGGATGGGAGGTGGGGAGAAGGGTGATATTGTGCCTGTTTACAGGAAGGTTGGGGAAAAGGTCAGGGAAAGGGCACAATTATTGGCTCTGCTGAGGCCACGCCTGTGTGAAATGTTTAATGCTGACACAAGAGAGAACTTGAAGTGTTTGAAATGTACAAGCAGCAAAGATTACCAGAGAACTTAAACTGAAATTTTAACTGCATTAAAAAAAAAAAAATCAGATACATGATGGTGAGACCAAAAGTAGCCCACAGAGATCTGAAAGCATAGTCAAGGCCACCCTCATCTTACTAAAGACAAGGAGTGCATGGAGGTTACAGAGCTTGGCATGAAAATGGTCTGTCAGGAGTAGTCTTGGCAGATGAAGGAAGAGGGCTCAGCTTTAGTTTGAAGTGCATACGCTCTGTGAGTGGGACAGATCATTACCATTGTGAGACTGCTGGATTTGGAACATGTAAACTGCAAAGCTGATAGACTTCTATTCTTGCATGCCCTCTCTACAGGAGGCAGAAGCTCTTTTCTGCATTGCTGCAAACCATCTCAGCTGTGCTAGCATCAGTTAGCTTGTGGCTGTTTGTGCTGGTTCAGACTTAATGCTGGTTGCAGCTTGCTCAACACTGCCAACTGGAACAGAACCCACATCTGAGTCCTGTACTTATGCTTCATCATAACACCCTTTTCTGTCTCCTCCTTTGAAAGTCTTGCACCAGAGACATTGAACCCCAAAGGAGAAGTGGCTCTCAGCAGACATAATTTTATGAGTAATTCACTTTTAAAGCTTGGATATATTCCATTTTACTTGTGACTAATGGTACCCGAACAGAACATAATTGTATAATCATTTTCCAATTGCTTAATAACTCATTTTCCTTGTTTGTAAGATGCTGTTTTTAGCATTTTAGAGAGATGCGAGGACCTGCATGCCATAATGAGTGACAGGCAATTGTTTATATCTCAGAATTAATGCCATTAAAGAAAACCTCGTGCTGGTTAGAGCCATGACAGCTGGCCAGATCCTGCCATTCTCACTCATCTCTCATCGCATTGAAAGGCCTGCTGGCAGGCAATTAGTGCGGTTTTGCATCACATCTTTGGCAAAGATGCTCACTACAGGAACTCTGACCCCACCACTTCCACCTACGCATCCCTGCCTAAAAGCCAGCACGTCCTGATGGCTTGGGGCTATGCTGTACGGGTAGGCACAAAGATCCCACAAGTAGTTCTATTGATAAAGCTGATGGAAAGGGCAGGAGAGAATGATTCTGCACTTGTAGCACATAATCTTGTTTCCAAGCTGGGCTATAGGAGCTTGGAGAGAAAAGAGGAAGCATCAGAAGAGGAGCAAATAGGCAAACGTATGGAAATATGCTTGTCGGCAGGAGAAACATGAGTATATAAAGACCAGAAATTTCCCAGGGGGGCTTTAGTCTAACTGCAGAAAATGTTTTTGAAGAGAGGGGGCCACTGTAGGAACACAGCATGAGCCAGATTTCTCTATTAGCACCAACCACGAAGCTACTTTCCCATGGATCATATTTAATCTATGACCTATTTTAATACAACCTATTTTAAATAGAGTTGATGTCCCCGTGACTTCACTGTTGTATTATTACTGCTGTATAATTAGATGAATGTTTTCTGGAGTCTATCTGGGCTTGTGCAAGGCCTTTGACATGGTCCTGCTTGGAGAGAGATGGATTTGAAGGGTGGACTACTTGGTGCAAAAAGAGTTGGTTGGAAGGTTGCAGCCAGGGTGTTGTGGTAAATGGCTCTATGACCAGGTGGGTGATGGTAACGAGCAGTGTCCCCCAGGAGTCTGTCTTGGGACCAGTGCTCTTTAACATCTTTATCAACGATATAAATCATGGGATTGAGTGCACCCTCAGCAAGTTTGCTGATGACACCAAGCTGAGTGGTACAGTTGCTATGACAGAAGGAAGGGATGCCCTCAAGAGGGACCTGGAAGAGCTTGAAAGGTGGGCTCATGCAAACCTAACAAGGTTCAAGAAAGCCAAGTGCAAGGTGTTGCATTTGGTGCGGTACCAAGTGTTGGTTTGGCTTACTGGTGTTTTACTCTTGAAGTTTGTTTGGAGTCTTATACTAGATTTCCAGAAGACTAATGAAGGGAACTTTCTATAGGGTATTTTGAGATCTATTGAACCTGAAAGCAGAAATCAGGTGATAGTTATGGGAATTGAGATCAAGGGGAGAAACTTATGTGTATCTGAATATTAAGCAAAAACTCAGTTCTTACTTGCAAAGAAATTGTGCAACTCTGAAGAAGTTGGTGGAAAGGGTATGCTTAAAAGCAGAAAAATCTGTTGCAGAGAACAGGGGATTAGAGTTGTACTGAATCTGTCAGTCGGTGCCTAGCGGTTGCCTTAGTTGATGCTGGGGGCACTACAAACAAGTGAGAGAATAACAGGACTGCTTGGAAAATCAATACTGAATCTTACCTACTAGAGTAAGTTTTCCCATTCCCGCATTTGCACCTGCCTGCAGGCATACCAGCCTTGTCTCCTTCCCATTTTCTAGACAGCTGCCAACATGAGGAAGGAACCAGTTCATCCATCTGCATTTGTTTCTCTTCCAAGTAGAGTAGCTGCTGAATTAGCTACTGTGAAACACCTACGTGTGCGTGTTCAATCTGGAATGTTTTTAGAAGAACCAAGCTTTGTTAATGTTTTTCTCCTTATGTGAAAGTGTTTGGATCCTCTCTTAGGAACCTCTATTCTTCCATGCTTGGAAGCTTCCACAGAGTGCTCTAGTAGAGGAGCATTGTATTATTTATTTTGTTTCCCCTTGGTATGCATTTTTTAGATTTCTTTTTTGCGATATTGCCACAACATGGTATAGCAGGCTGTGTTCTCTTACAATCTAGTCCATGTTGAAATGTAAATCCATTGCAACACA
Organism: Penelope pileata; assembly: GCA_013396635.1. Taxonomy (NCBI): domain Eukaryota; kingdom Metazoa; phylum Chordata; class Aves; order Galliformes; family Cracidae; genus Penelope; species Penelope pileata. Next base: position 943,505 of record WBMW01006008.1, on the reverse strand, counting down.
GCCCATCTGGAAAATACTGTCTAGCTTTTTAAAAGTTGCCCTCCTTTTCTGTTGGCGTTGAGAATTTTATTGAGTATTTATTTTTCCAAATTCCCCATGGGCAAAAGAAGGTAGAAAACAGATACCTATGTCTAATTATAACCTTGTATTTCACATTAATCTCTCTTAATTTTCTTTCATCCTACCTCCAGCGTGCATTCTCTCGTTCATAATTGCCACTAGATAATTTGAAGTCATTTGCTTACTCAGGGCTTTTTGCCATACACTCATGGATTGGGGTAGATGAATCCTTCAGAAGAAATAAAATGAGAAGCTTGTTCTTGCTGTATAGGTAGCTCTCTCCCTTCCTATCCCAATGTTACTGAGCAAATTGTTGCTATTAATTTTAAAATTACTATCCTTGTTGCTGAGGGAAATGTAAAGTGTTCAGAGGAATTTTGCAATAGACTCAAGACTGACTTTGCTTCTTCAGGAGTGATGTTCCATGTTACAAGCTGGCTATAGCTGCCAAAATACCTGGTGTGTGGTTACTCCTAGGCTGTTGTGGGAATTTCATTTTTTCCCAGGGGATAAAGGATTGCTCAGGTAGCTCAGTCTTAATCCATGAAGGACTTCAGACTTACAGCACTGGCTCCTGTATGGATGCTGTAGCTGATTTCAGCATCGAGTACAAGCGTAGTGCTTTTTAATCCACCCCCATCCCAGTCAGTGTTTCTTTGCTCTGTGCTTTGTTCTGCACTAGTTAAATATTTTTATTTGCTGTATTTGGAAATATTACTGCTGTTTCATCCACAAGGAGAAATAATTATAATAAAAATCCTCTCCTCGAATGCTCCATTTGGGGAATGGGGTTTGTGTGTGGGGGAGCTTGCAGGTCTCTTATAAATATGCTCTAGCTTCTATGACCTAAATGTATGGCTTGATCATGGTGAAATTACTGGTGGCAGTTATCTTAAAAGGAGATACAATTTCCTTTCTAGTTCACTGTCCTATTTCCACCTTGAAGCTCTGTCTGTTTTAGCGGAGTTAAGTCACAGAAATCTCTCAGTTCATCAGATATGGACAAACAAAAGGGGAAATGCACTTTCAACTAGCCATGCCTCGGGAAAGGCCTGCCCCGGTTTCCAAACAGACTGAAGTCTGTGTGTAGTTTCCTTTGTTTTTTGGCCCCACAGCCCACTGAATTGGGCAGAGAACTGCTGTTACTGTCAAAGAAATGTGCTTGAACAAAAGCGAGTCCTAGCAAGGCAAGTTGTGAGTCGAGGGAATATTCCCACTGCCTTTCCTTGCAGTTTGCTCACCAATGGCTCAACCTCAGTTTCCCTTTCTTTTCATTAGAGACCAACATGCACAGGGTTTACTTATGTCTAAGCATTTAGGTCTCAGTTACAAAATATGTTTGTGACCCCCTTTCCTTGGGATTCAGTGAGAATTAAAACCCTCGCTACCCACAGAGGGAATGGTCCTACATAGCACCATAGGCTGACTCAGATGTTGCATTGTGTATTTTCTGCAAGGCAAATGTCATCCCACTGGGTTAACCTGTCGGACACACGTTGATCTCTTACTTTGTATTCACTTCCTTTGGTCAAGAAGTATGCAAAACCTTGGTCCCCTACGCTGGTAAATGTATTCCGCTATTCACATTTCTTCCAATCCATTTTATGCAGCCCTATTTTTTGGTCAAAGTCTTTCATATGCCAAGTCATTTATCTTATAAAACAGCTACTTAGTTGCAACTTGAGTGTTAAGAATTTACAGTGTGATAGAGCTGGGGAGGAGGTGGCTGAAAATCAAACATTATCAAGCAAAAGCACATGCCACTTCTTGTGTATCTTATTCTGCGATTCTTTGAAGTTTAATCTTTTGAAAAGAAAAGCCTTTCAGCTACTTTGGCAACAACTCGGGCTTGTAACTTTTGACTGCCGGTGCTCCTGGTTCATAAACTGATCTCATCCTTTTCTGACAATTAATACTAAAGTGAATTTAAGTTGGATCTGCTACTGCCACCGCATCAGCTGTCTGGAACAGTTTGCCTACCTTGGTCTCCAACACTAATGCTCTCTGTACCTTTTCAAAATGCTGCTAAAAATCCTGACCTCCTTTAGGGCTCCAGCAGCCACCAAGCTCTCTACTGGCTTCCTTACGTGTGTGGATTTGGCAACGCATCCGCTTTGCAGGGCTGTAGAGGACTACAGAAAAGAGAGGATGACTGAGCACTGGGTCCTGCATACAGAGATCAGGATATCAGCTTAGCAGTGCCATAAGCCTTTGATGCCACCCTTCACCTTCTGCTTCAGCTGCGTTAAGACACAGCCCCAAGCAAGAAGAGCAGCTCCTGTGTAGCCTGACCAGAGTACGGTGTGGCTTTGTCCTTCCTTCCTCTTTTCTTTCTTGCTCTCTCTGCAGAACTGTGTATGATTTGGCATACAGAGATGCTCATGTAGCTGTAGTCTGGAGTATAAAATGAGGAACTGCCCTTGCATCCTTTGCGTTTTACGCAAGCAAGGAGCTGACTCGATGTCACCAGTTATCTGAAAAGCATTACCTTGACTTTTGGGTTAAAAGGGGAAATATTTTTATAGTACAAGATTTTGTTTTTTCTTGTCTAAATATGGGCTGGTAAACAGTGAGTATAATGTCACATTGTCTTGTGGTTTGTTCTGTGCCCAAAGGAGTAATTATACTAATGTCTTAATTTTTCGTCTTCCTTTAGCTCTTTGTTGTACAGTAACTCTCCTTGCACTGGATTATAAGAGGGTTATATTAATACAAAGGACTCTGAAATAGTCTGTGCAAAGACTCATGGAGTCATGACTAAGAGCTTATTATGTATGACAACACTTCCAGTTGCAAGCTATCCATGTCAGAGCATCATGCATTCTATTTTCAAAAGCTCAGTGCTCGCAACAAGGGCCAAACTCTCAAAAGGGAAACATTCTGAAAGTAAAGCCCGGAGTTAGGGGCAGCTATTTAAAATGCGGTGGTTACCTACCATACTGCATTTCAGAAATGCAGTGGGCTTATTTTGGTTGCCTTAATGGTATATTTACTTAAAGACATCTTACTTTGTGAACTGACTATATATTTTTTCCTGAGGACGTCACTGAACTTACATGTATCAGTGGCATAATTGTTTCCATGGAAACTAAATCTTTTTAAAGGAAAATAATTAAAAACCAAAACAGGACACATGAGAGTATAAACAGCTGTAGCAGGTTAGAGAAAAAGTATATCGAGATATGTCCTGTATTCAACAGTGGCCAACAGAAGGTGCCTGGGGAGCTTTGAAACAATGCAAGTGAATGATGACACTGCTCGAGAAATCCTTTCAGCTTTAGCAGTTTCAAACTCGAAGATTTCTGAGCCCAAGGTAGCAGCCTCACAAGCAAAATGAAAATTTATTGCTGCCATGAAAAGCCTTGTACAGCACAATGGCATGCCTTCACAATTAGGCTCTTGCAGCGATGTAATTCTGTAGAGAATGCGGGGGCATTTTGACTGTTTTTAGCTGTTAATTCAGTCCTTCCTCAAGGAAAATGCCTGCTAGCTTTGCTTCCTTAAAGGTTTCAAGATTAACTGTCTAGAATTCATCACGGAGATGCTTTAGGGGAAGATCTGGGGTCATAGGGTTTCATTTAGACTGACAGTTGGAAGAGAGCAATCCTCTGTATATTATTACACTCTTTTATCCTAAGAGGTAATCATTTGTTCAATTTTTCTTAATATCACGTATAACATAACCTTGTTCACTTCACCTGCCCTTTGGCCCTGCTCCTGTCCATCTCTATCAGGACACTGCTTTTGAAACAGGTGGTTAAACCAATATGCTTCTCCTCCTTTTTAAAGGAGGGTTGCACACCTTCATATATGTTGAAGCCAGGCTTCAAAGAAATATGGTTTCTATTTGTGCAAGTGTGCAAATTTCCTTCTATACAGATTAAAAAAAAAAAAAAAAAGTATATCAATTTCAGCACGTTCTAAGTGCTGGTGCTTGAAGGAGTGTTCTCTGTGCACGCTAAATTGCATCAGTGAAAAGCTTTCGTTCTTAGTCATGGAAGAAGGCAAGAGGTGTGCCCATGTGCTCACATGCAAGCTGCTTGATCCCAGCTGGCATGCATAGTCCTAATATCCCATAAAGCTGATGAGTTGCTCACAGTTTGAGCATGCTCTGCTGCAGGTCTTCAGACATCCGGAACATTTAGTGTGTTTGCCTATGGGGGCTAGTGAAATAGTATGCTGGGAAAGTCCCTGATTTTTTTAAGCTTTAAACAAAAAGTCCACCTTAGCTGTTAATTGGAATCTAAATTCAGGCGTTAACCTCTTTGACTGAAAGTACATGCTGAGTAATTGCAGGAAAGGGGCCAGCTTCAGGCACAGCGGTAATTACTGAATTAGTAGAAAAGTTCAAGAAGAGCTTCAAATTTCATATCATTGCTAAGGTTTCTGAGGAACAGCTAATCCTGAAGTGATTGGCCTCCTCACACCTGTATATGTTTTAGGAAACTCCACTTAAATTTCAAAGAAACCTCTGCATGTATAATTCCAGAACCAGATGTCCATATTTCTTAAAATGCTGTATTGTTCTCCAATGCAGAAAATTGATCAGCAGCCTGAAATTTTGGTCGTGATTTAAATCAGGAAGAAGAGCTCTTTTTTTCCTTCTCCTGAGAACTGTGCAGTTGTCATCAGATGTTGTGATGTAACAAAGTTAAATACTTCAAGAATTTCGGTTATGCTAATATGAGCTTGGGAGTGACTGTCCGGGATAAACCTTGACACGGAGGTACAGCAGCAGGACTCATCTGGGTTCTATGGTCTGGTACAGTTGTATGATAAAGAGGGTAGATATAGTACATGGCTAGAGGTGCCATTCTGGAACTGCAAAATCTGTACTATGCTTAATGTCATGGATATACTCTCATAACAGCAATTGGACACAAATTCTTAAATGTAGAAGCTTCCTATTTAAATTTTCAGTAGGGACTAGAAAAAATTCTTCCATCAATACTTCTTGATAACTTTCCTTGGGGAAAAAAAAAAATCATTTACAGCCAAACAACTCAGATTCTTGAAACAAACTGGCCATGTATTGATATCAATTAACTTGAGAGTAAGCTACTCCCAGGTTCAAACGTAATCTGTCTTTCCAATAAACAGAAGTTGATTGCTTCGGAGTATTTAAGGACAGTGTGATAAAGCAAATCAAGCCAGTAACTTGGAGCACTTCTGAACCATTTCATTCCATTTATCATGAATCTAAATGGCGTGCTGTGTTAAAAAGAAAAATGTCTGATACACAAAATGAAAGAATTTGTATATTAGGACAAATCCTTGGTCAACTGCTTCTCTCCCTCCCTTTACTGCATTCAATATCTTTTGACTAAGAAAAAAAATGCCAGTGCATGCCACGCATGCTGAGTGTGTGATGGATATATTGAAGCATGGACAAGAGAAATATACAATATTAAGCAGGTTTCTTAGACTGGGTTACACAGGAAAGCATCCAGGCAAGTTTTGAACATCTCCAGAGAGGGAGACTCCACCATCTCTCTGGGCAGCTTGTTCCAATGTTCTGTAACTGTCAAAGTAAAGAAATTTTTCCTAATGTTTGTGTTGAACTTCCTTTGTTCAGTTCATGCCTGTTGCTCCTTGTCTTGTCCCAGCACCGCTGAAAAGAGTCTGGTGCTGTTCACTTGACTTCAGCCCATGAGATATTCATAAGCATTGATAAGATGCCCCACCCCACCCTGGCTCTGTCTTCTCCAGGCTGAACGGTTCCAGGTCTCTCAGCCTTTCCTCATACGAGAGATGCTCCAGACCCCCAGTAATTTTTGTGGCCCTCCACTGGACTCTCTCTAGAAGTTCTCTCTCTTTCTTGAACTGAGGAGCCCAGAACTGGACACAATACTTCAGATTTGACTTCACCAGGGCAGAGTAGAGGGGTAGGAGAACTTTCTTCAACCTGCTGGCCACGCTTTTTAATGCAGCCTGGGATACCCTTGGCCTTCTTAGCTACAGGGGCACACTACTGGCTCACGGCCAACCTGTTGTCCACCAGGACCCCCAGGTCCTTCTCTGCGGAGTTACTTTCCAGCAGACTAGCCCCTAACCTGTACCAATGTGTGCAGTTATTTCTCTCCAGTTGTAGGACCCCAGACTTGCCTTGGTAGAACCTCATGAGGTTCCTCTCAGCCTGTCCAGGTTTTGCTGAATGGCAGCACAGCTTTCTGGCTTGTCAGAAATTCCTCCCAACTTTGCATCATCAGAAAACTTGAGGGTGCATTTTATCACTTCATCCAGTCTATTGAAGTTATTGAACAAGACCAGACCCGGTACCGACCCTTGAGGGACACTGCTAGCTACAGACCTTGATTGTAAAATCATTCTCAGTCATTAACATCTCTGTGAATTTGAGTTGAGTGTTTGAACAATTCACACCTGTCTTTTTTTTATTGTATCCAATACAGAAATCCAAGTTCTGGAGGATATTTTGCACAATTCGGACACATTAATCAATAAGAGAGAAAGAGCTGTACACTGATTAAATGCTTTGCTCGGAATGAATGATCCAAACATGAAAATGTTTTGAATGCATTTATGAAGGTTTCAAGTGCAGCTGTTCACTTTACTCTGTAACTAGTATTTGTAATGGTGCTGATAGGAGATGATGGCTTTGTGAGGTTTATTTAACAATGACTATATACGGTATTTTTAACTGCCATTACATTCTGCTTGTTCTATATACAATATTAGGCCTTGAAATAATATAATAGGACTAAGAAGAAAAGAAATAGGGAGTTGACAAGCTAGCATTTTGGATACAACATCCAGAGGTATCTTCTGGAAAAAAAAAAAATTCTGGTGCCTTCTGTTTAAAATAGTGAAATTTGCTGAAATCAAATTTTCCTGTTGTCTAGGAGCAGCAATACCCTTGATCACTTTTGTCTCTTTGTTGGGAGACCTGGCTGACTGTCTCAGAAACATCACAGACAGTATTCAGGCTGCCTGCTGCTGAGAGCTAACCTGCCCTTGCTGTTGCTGTCATCAGTGTCATTTGGAGATGGCTGGACTACAGCTCCCTAAATGACTAACATAGGGAGATGGTAGTGATGTTTCTAAAAGGCAGTCTGCTGAAGTTGGGTTCTGAAAATATTTCTTTTCATGGACTCACCAGGGATCGGTATACTTTGTACAGGTGAGGTCTACAGATATTTGTGGTAGGTGGTCTCTATGCAAACCCTAGTTGGCTCTGAAGTGAGGCTTGCTGTGACGGTTTTATCCAACTTCACTGATTCTCCCCATGATTCTAGATTCACTGACAGTTCCTGCTTTTCTGGTCCTGTGTTAAAGGAGAGAAGGGAAAAAAAAATAGGGAGATGGAAAAGGGGGAAATCCATAGGATAATTAAGGACAATAACTCTATGCCTGTTTATTTTATCCTGTCTTAAACCTTTCTGACATGTACTGATGTCTGTAATGTAAGTGCCCTAAAGGTGTATGGGCTGTCATATTCTTTGGTGGTGTTTGCTTTAGGAACTTGGTTGTCTGGAAGCTTTAATATCTAAGAAGAGCTTCATATTCTGGCAAGATGCAGCTTGCAGGCTTTGGGAAGCAAAAACAAGCCAAGCAATGCAGGCTCTAGTCTCCTTTTAAGCTGCTGGAGGTAAAAACATAGAGGTTCAGGCACTTAGATGTCCAGACCGAATGTAAGGAGATAAGTGATTGTATCTGTAATACCTCCATATGCTGGCTGATTCATTCAATCAATTAATAAACCCCTCCCCTGAGCATAAAGCAAAGCCTGTTTGGAAAGGTTAATGTCAGGCTCTCAGTCAGCTCAGTTAAAGTTACCTTTTTGCACTCTGCAGGAACTCCCTGAGAATTTTGTCATAAAGTCTGCTTAGTGAAGCAGAGCAGAATAATGTAGTAACAACACTTGGCATTTTGTAAAAAGCCATCAGAGGATCTCCAAGCAGTTTGGATGAATTAGTAAAGGCAGTTCAGCTCTCACTATTAAGGCAGAGCAAGACTATGTCCTCCAGAAAGAGAAAGTATTTCTTAAATAGTTTTTTTTCTTAGAAATAGTATTCCGATTTATTAATGGCCTGTATGATCTCAAAGAGAAATTTGCATGAGATCACAGCAGGAAAAGCAACAGTAAAAGAGTGTAAAGTGGGAGCCTGCTCTGAGGTGTGCAGGAGTTGAAGGCAAAAGTGCTGTTGGCCATGCAGGATTTATGGTGCTTCTCACGCAGTTGAGGCTAAAAAAGTATTCTCAGGATCAAGTCCCATCTCAGCTGATGGTAACTGGAATTTTGACATTTTGAATTTTGAAAGTGGGGAAAATCCATGGAGAGGTTAGTTTTCTGCCTATTTTCTTTTTCATGAAACTTTCTCATTTACTTCCTCCTCACCCCCTTTCTAAACATGATTTTTATTTTGTTCCTCCTTTCAATAGAACTCTAGTTTCAAAATCTCCTACAGCTCTATGCAGAGGTTTGTGTCTGTCTTGCAAACAATAAATACACTTGTGAAAGTAATTTATTTTTTTTATCTGACACGATAAAGCTAAGGTTAAAAGAACACAAAGTAGTCAAGGAAACTCACTCCCACATCTTTACCTTTATGCTATTTATTTTAAAAAGCCTTGCGGTGGAATGAACAGTGTTATTCCATACCTTATAATAACTTTAATTTGTTTAGCAGTTGGATAAAAAGAAAACTAATTACACAAGTTCCTTCAAAGGGAAAGTCTGTACATAGTAAATCTTGATTCAGCTGTGAAACAACCACCTGCCATCGTGGTTTAAGCAGTTAGTACACCTGAGCTGTGCATTTGAGCACTCTTAATCCTTTCCAGTGCAAAGTAAAAAGGACTTATGTCATTGTTTTCCAGCTGTTCAGTGTTAGATACATACTAGTCAAACAGCTATCACACTCACAACTTTTTCATATGCCATACATAGCGTCTTGCTTAGTGGGCAGCAGTCAGGGAGCAGCATGCAGCTTTCAGCGCACGCTGCGCTTCGCACCAAGTTGTGGGGCCTGCCTCTTTCTGCCATAGCTGCGTGTGCCTCAGGACATGTGAGAAAAGGTTAATAGTAAAAGAAGTGTCTCCAGATTGAGAATAAGAGGCCTACTTCTCCCGTAACAACAAATACATGGAAAAAGATCACAGAATTCTCTTTCTGCCTATAAATCTGCCCCTGAGGCTTGAGGCTCATACGTTTCACTCATTCTTTTTGGTCTGAAACGGATCCAATGTCAATCAAGGCTAGGAAGGGGGGGGGAAACCTTGCTCTGAGGAAATGACTGAATGAAAGCCCCTCTTCCTAAAGCTTTCTTGCTTAAATAGCAAAGTGAAGTAAACCAGTTTTGTCACAACACTGAGGAGGACAAAGGTGTGGGCTGGAGGGTACCTGTGGGGACTGGACATGGTGGTGAGGGGCAGCCCTGGGTGCTGTTGCCAGGTAACCCCAGAGAGGAGTAGTGGCCTGCGCCTCACCACCCTCACCCAAAGCAGCCCATTCTTCTGACAGGAAAATTTCGTGTTTCAGGTCAGCCCTGAGCAATTTTGTAGTAATGAAGTTCTTGTGACAAAGCTTCCTCAGGATCAGGGCAGAAATCCTCCTGGTGCAGAGAGAAAGGCCTGCCCTGAGTGGGGCTGCCCTGCTGAGAGGCACAGGCATTAAGGCGGTGCCTGACCTCCCACTGCACCTCCCTGCGTGTGGGGCCAGCTCTATCACAAGGCTTCAGTCTATTTAATCTTCAGGATGGTGAAATGAAATCCCCATACTTTGCAATCTACTGTGGATTTCCTTCCAGATGGGGGAAAAAACAACTACTGTCCTATGTTTTACTGCCTCTGATACAGTTCACCTGTGGCAGCATGGTGCTGAGATGCCTCAGTGCTTGGAAGAGGTTTATTTTCATCATACTTGTCCTTACATGATTTATGGAGGTTTGGGTCTCATCAAACTAATAGCCTTCATCTTTTCAGTATAGATATTTAAAAACATCTGGTCCTAAATGCTGTATGTTGTTATCTGTAAAATAAATGACAGGTTTGGGAACCACCTTTCAGCCCTGAAGCAAGAGAGAACAACAACAAAAATCAAACACAGTGGTTCCCTCCATTCAGAAGTGCTGGTCCTTTTCAGGCGCTTAAGGTGCCTGAAAAGTACTCTCTCCTGGGTAAGCAGCTCTTTCTCCAAGACCTGTTGGCAAGTTTGCCAGGACAGCCTGGTTCTGGCTACAGCTTGATGGCCTCTTCTGAAGCAGAGACCCTGAAATGCAGCTGCCAATGTTCATGGATGAAAGCAGCAGAGCCGCCCCTTTTCTGGGCTGCCAGCAACCTAAGGCTTTAGCACTTCACGTTTCATGCAGACGCTTGTATTTTCTGAATCCAAAGGAATTCAAATTACAGGAGCTGATAGTTAGATTTACCTGTGATGTTGTTTATGCTATATGCAACTGTGTGTGATCTTGTAACTTCACCTGAAAATCATAGTAAATGCTCCACTACATAGTGATTTTTGAATTGAGCCTGGATGTTTTAGCCGAGTTGTTGGGATGTAGCTGTAAGACATCCATTCAGCTGTTTGCTGATGGGCTGGAATTGGAAGGAAGCATTATACAGCTCACAATATAATCTTCTGTCTCTAAAACCGCTGAGACTGTACTCCCCTTCACCTGAAGACATCTATTATCTCCCCGAAAACATCAGTCCAGAGTACAGATGGAGGGATCTGAATAATTTTCTGTGGGAGAACTAGTGGAAGATACTTTCCAAAGGGGCTGAATTTGCTTAAACTGTCCCTTCATGTTTTAAAGCATTTTCTTTGCAGCAACATTTGCATTTTGCACAGAAAATAGTGTGTGTAGGTGTATTTAAGATCTATTAAGATTCACCCATTCTGGAGTGATCTGTGTGGAGAATGTCTATATTGCCTTCTACTTCAGCTTCTGAGTAATGAAATTTGTGTGTAGCTGTGTAATCTGTGGCAATCATCCTGCTAGCTACGTCAACTATTTTTGTAAGAAAGGAGAGTGTCAGAATTCATCTCCTGTGAAAGGTCGGCCTATGTTAAGGAGTAAGGTAGAATGGGAATCAGAGAGGGATTCTGCAACCCATTTCCTTTATGTGAATTCCCTCTAGGATTTTCTTTACTATCAAAATAAAACACCAAAAAACAGGAAAGAAAACAAATCAGACATCCCTCC
>WBMW01006008.1:852034-930756 GCA_013396635.1 Penelope pileata | reverse complement strand
AACCCCACACTACTCCCTCTGAATATATATATATATATATTTATATATATATATATATATATATTTTCAACCTGCCAGACTTTGGCAGGTAAAATGTCAATAAAAATATCTGAGCACAGGTGTAGTCAAGTGAGTTTGGAATAAGCAAACATCACCCAGGCCTGGACACTGATGTTGCCTGAACTCTTATCCATCTGTGTTGTAGGGATTTACTTCTATCTTGTGATTGAAGTCTCTTGGGCAAGTGGAGCCTCCAATGCACGTAACCACTGCTGTATCGAGTTTGTATAGTGTAGCCTATTAAAATAAGATTAAATAGTTAGATGGGATGGTCCTTTTACAATCTCCTTAACGAGAAAAAAACTGATGCCTAAGGCACCAGGTTCTACCTGTGAGAGAGAGTGTGTGCTTTAAATCATTGCTTTGACTGTGTAACTTCTTTGCAGCTCAACGGCTTGCAAGGATGGGCTAACAGAGCTGTTAAATGGGTTCGGCTATGAGAGTTGTTGCAAGTGTGCACCTGTCTAGTAACAGCAAGTTAAAAGATAAGTGCTTGAATAAATCAGTCAACAGGTTTTATGAAAGACTTGGGAGGAGAAGAGAGGACTGCAGAAAGTAGCTGTAACGCTAATCAAAAATGAAAGATGTCCTGGAAACATGTGAGAACAGGCAAATGTTAGCAGGTGTTGCAAATGTCCAGGCTTAGAGCAGAGTTTAAACCACACTGGGTAAAACTACTTTGACGCAGGTTAAACAGCACTAAAGATTCTGGTTTAGCCACGTAGTCTCAGAGAAGCAAATGATAATTTAGGGATGGATGGAATACCTTAAGGCTGAGATGGCTCTCTTGATTTCCTTAATAGAGATCCTTCTGTCCAGGTTGGGCACCCTAAACTACTTATACTATGTGTGCACTTGAGTGTTCCTTCTTTGGACAGTTGCTTTTTTTTTGTAGCAAAATCCATGTCTTAAGCCACCTCTCACAGCACCTCTATCCATGCAAGTTTTCTCAGTGACCATTTCCATTGTATTTCAGATTGTCAGGAGCAGTTTCCAAGGAGACTACCTCCTTGTGGGTTGAATCTTCAGCAGGTGCATGTTAGCTCATTTTCAGTGAAGTCTGCAGGGTAAGTTATTCAAGTTTGTTTATGATATTAAGTGCGTTAATCAAACTGCTAGGTGTAACAAATGCGGGGAATAAAAATGTTTCATCTCCTTTGACTCTTCTTGAGGGCAACCTTGATCAGTCTGTGGTTTCAAAATAAATGTATGCTGGCTACAAAATGCATTGTACTTCACCATGGGCTCGAGACTTTTAAGGAAAGAGCAAGTTCCGGAAAACAATATGTTCACACACGATTTCTGGAAGTCTTAATTTTCAAAGCATTAGGAGATCAGCCTGCAGCTCTTCTGGTTGCTTTGTGTAAAATCGGAAACATCAGGATTCTGATGAAATTTTGCAGTTTCTTTTCTCCTTTTGGCACTTTTCTCTCTGTGTTGGTGATACAGGTGGCAATTTGAAGTAAAGCATACTTATCTTTTCCACTCAAAGCCTGAAGTTAGCTACAAATAATTTGTGCCTTCCTCAGCAGGTTCCATCCTGGAACTAATTGACTTCCTTTTTGGTGTGTGTGCTCTTGGGGTAGGTGCATATAGGTTTTTATTTTAATTATCAATATGCTAGGCTAGCCTTGTCTGTGTATAACATTAGAAATAGAAGAAATGCTGTAGGCAGTTTGTCACATTAATTTATAGCTGGGGTATGGTTTGGATAACCATATGAATTACTTTACCAGTGGGCTTGACCTTTACATGTGGTGGTAAATTGTGTGAAAGAGAGAATACCAACAATGTATTTAAGGAGAAGAGGAATTTGAATCTGAATGGTCTTGATTTTGTAATAAATCAGTCACAGAATAAACATGTCTCTTCTCTCATACTCCACATATGGAATGATGATTAGAACCAGGACATCAAAAAGATCACAGCAGTAAACAAAACTATTTATGATGCTCTTCTTTTTTTTTTTCTTTTAAATTTATGAACATGTTTAAAACACTAACTTCATAATCTCTTTTAATGGACATAAATCTAGTATATGCTTTAATAGTAAAAATATGGATACACTCCAGCCTTATCCTTTGTAAATATTTTGTAACTTAATGAAAGGTATGGCATTATATATGCCTCTTAGAAAGGGTGTTGTGTTTCTAAGGATATTTTATTCCTATTTCTATCCTGGGAGGTCTCCTAGACCACGCCTTCTCTTTTGACAGTTCTGTCCAGCAATATGGTAATGTTGCAAAGTAGTGTGTAAGGGCAAACTGCTCTTAAGAGTTAGCAGTTCTACCCTCTCTGTGCCTCTCAATCTTTTCTTCCAACTTCTTGACCCAGGATGACTTTGGCATAACTTATGTAGCTTCATTGGCTTCAGTTTGAAAAGCAGTGAAGTCAGACACGTCACTGCTATTGCTTCCATATGCAATTTATCGCAATATCAAATATGCCAAGAAAGCAGAGCTGATTTTAAGGTGGGGGGTGAGGGGAGTAGATGCAGAACTGAAAACCTATATCTAGAATTCAGTATTTAAATGCTTAGGTTAATATAGGTGAGATTTCATACAAGGCTTGAATTTTTGGCTGGATCAATAGGCATTTATAGTATGGTGAGGAGGTCTTTAGTTCAGGCTAGATTCACAGTGGTGAATTATCTAATGTCTAGAATATGTTGCTGGGTAGGATAAATGAGCTAAAAGAAAACATGGATTGTCTTCTGATTATTATTTTAAATGTAGACTAGCATCTCAGAGGGTTGTTTCTCACTAAGAGTCTAGACAGCCATATAGCGCTAGAGATGAGAAAGTTCCTGATTTTTGTTTAAACTAAGACCCAAATCATAAGGGTTGGAGTGGATTGTCTGAAAATTTTAAAGCAAAGTCAGTTTTAGCTCATGAGTAATTCAAATCCCTCAAGCATCTAACCCACTCGTACTCTGATTCAATTGGCCTTGGTAGGGAACTGTATGCATATTTTGATTCTTGTACACTAGCACTGCTTTTCCCCACCCCCATGCTATTAACTAACTGTTGAGCATCACTGCAAATACATATTATGGTGTGACAATTTCCTACTGTATTTGGGTAAATGTTGTAGAAAGCATAATGCTGTAGCTCTGTTTAGTCAGACTCTGTACAGATGTAAGGTTAGTCATGGATCAGACTTCGTTTTCATCTTTTCTTCTGCTTCATTGCTCACATATGGGGTTTTGAGCATGAATTATTAATAATTGAATCATTTTAAATGCTGGAGATGCACCAATTGTTGTCAGATTTAAAATTTGCTCCTTTTAATTACATAGTTACCATTTAATGCACAACATGGATCCAAGGAGTTATAATTGTTAAAGAACATTCTTCACCTCTCCTGATTGGTATGAGGTAGATTCAGGGTGTAGAGAAAGCTTTGTCAAACCCACTGAATTTTCTTGTCAGTCCTAAATTAACACAATGTGAATGTAAGAAATGACCATGAATAAACAACTTAAAGGATGTATGCTTTTTAATCTGTGCATTCCTATGTTGTTAATAATACTAGGGGACTAAAGCCTCCAATTGTTTTACCTAGCAACTGTAGGTACTACAGGAAAGATAAATAAATAAATAAGGATTGTTTCATATGGATGAAAACCTGAAGTCACCCTGGAGATGTCTTTGTACCTGCCTATTGCTTTCCTTTCAGCAGTTGGTGCTGATGGTAATGCTCCATCCTTAAGCGCTCAGGCCTAGGCTTAATAAAATAGATTTTGGAATATGCTAATCATACTTTGATCTTGCTGTACCAGACAGATTAGGCCCACTTGCCGCCTAGATCTTGGATCAAGGAGGTGCAGTTTGGAGAACGTTGCCCAGAGATTTTCCACTAGAACCACATAGAAAATTGAGCAAAGTTTTGAAAGTAATCTTGCAGACAAACGTAATTACAAAGTGAAGTCTAGATTTCAGCAGAACCAAACACCTACAGGATTTTCCTTCTTAAGAATTGTGGAAATAGAGAAGATTTCTTTTGCAGTTTTTCTCCACAACATTTGGATGATTTTTTTTTTTGATCAATTTATGGTTACTTCCATAGAACAGCCTGAAGGGAGATGAAAATGCATAAGCATGTAAGAAGTTCTTAAAAGCAAAATAAAAGCAAAACCTAGGTCTGTAATGAAGAATGCTATAAATAGATGGAGGTTTTTGATTTTCTGTTATTTACCCACAGTATGAAACATTGCCCTTGTCTCTCCCTGTGCCCTTCAATCAGTTTCTTTCTGAGCCTACAAGTAAATGGAGGAGAACCAGAACCTGTCAGTCCAACAAGCTGTGTTTCCAAGGGGCAGTTTTCTATTGAGAAGTAGGCATTTGAAAAAGTGATGCACTTGGCTTGGATTCACCCAAGGGTAAATATGCAATTATGGGTGGTGGTTAATGTTTAGAAAATGCATTTTTGTCATCACAGCCTTTTAAAGTCAGATCCATTTAATTTTCTGCAAGAGGAACCTGCTGATATATTTGTAGCCATAGGGAAGTGTTTCTGTTCAGGGAAGCAGAGTGGAAACATTGCAGAAACTCCTGTGCTATTGCAGAGAGGAAATGTTTCCTGTTAGGACAGATCTTGCTCGCTCTCAGTAGTGCAGGTCCAGTCTTTGGAGTCAGGAATTACGTTAGAACCACTGTCGTCTTCCAGATGGATGAACCTTTCTAGGATCACCAATAGTCTGTGTTATCTTACCTAGTTAGTGTCGCTGGCTTTTAAAAGTTTGCTTAAAGGAGGTACAGTCCAAATGGTGAACATTTGCACTAGTCGAGGTAAAAATAAATAGATCCCAATCTCATTATCATACTACTATAAAACTCCTATAGCTAGCAAGCCATTAATACTGCTGATTGAACTTTGTACTACCTGGTATAACTTAACTAGCTTGGAAGCATTGATGTGAAATCAGTTTTCAGAGTTCAAATTCAAGTGCTGCACGGGGATGTGGCCTTTTAAACTTCTGTCATTATAATGTGAGTTTGGACTGGCAGGCAAGGATGGTAGTGAGGTTAGATGACAATTGGACTGATTTATCTGCAGTTACACTCGGTGCTTTTCTATCCCAGAATGTTGTAACACTAAAAATACTTTAAGATGTGTCAGGAATCAAACTACTTAGGTCTTAGAGAGAGTGTGAAAAAAGGACATTCCTGATTGATTGTTAAAATGGAATTATGTTTCTTTAAAATAAGACTATTGGTTTTGTCTTAAACCCGTGACTAGAGAGAGATCCAAACAAAATCCAGTTTGGAACAAAACTTCTTGCTAAGGTGAGAAATCCATGTGCTTACATAGGAGCATTTAGAACAGTGCCCTTTGCCGTGAGCAGCCCTTCTCCTGTGTACTGTGGCAAATTCCACAGAATTACATCAGCTTTTTCTCTCAAAACTAAGCTGATGATACCTTGTAGAAATTTTTCTCTTCCTCCTCGTTTTTGCCTACTTTTTCTAATGATTTGTTGAAACTGGAGGAGTCATTTTAGCTTTACATAGTATGAATTCCAAAACTGTTCCACTGGGACTTCTCATGGGTATAAGATAATAATTAATCTATTTCAATACTGCAAATGATCTCATTTTTCTTTCAACTTGCCCCAGTATGATATTAACTACTCATTTACATACCTAAAATAAGTTTCTGAATACCAAAAGTGAGAGTGTATTATAAAATATGGATATTTTTTTTTACAT
Source organism: Penelope pileata (assembly GCA_013396635.1). Classification (NCBI taxonomy): domain Eukaryota; kingdom Metazoa; phylum Chordata; class Aves; order Galliformes; family Cracidae; genus Penelope; species Penelope pileata. Next base: position 924,988 of record WBMW01006008.1, on the reverse strand, counting down.
TTTCTTCTGGAGTTGGTTCTCAAAAGCTGCATATAATTTTCTTCTGTTGTTAAAAAGATGTATTGAAATATCAAAGTAATAATATCTAAACTGACTTCCTGTAAGGTAAGAACCTAGTCCTATCATTTCAGTTGTGCACTTCACTCTGCCAAAGTCAGTAAGATACTCCAGGGTTTGGCTGGGATCAGGCACTCTGGTCTTAGCTGGCCATGTGCAGAAAGGACCCCACGTAGGCGAGGGTTTGCTGGCCTGGTTGTGTAGTCTGAGCCTTTCCTTCTGGAAGAAATATACCTGGAATCTTAGTAAGAAAAGACATTTTCACAACTTTTGATGCTTAACTGATTTAAACTTTGAGATTGAAACCTGATAAACTTTGCAACCTGTTGCAGCTTGGAGATTATATTACTTCTCGCTGCTTTCATTCACCATATGGTCTGCTATTCACCAACTCTGCCCTAATGAGAATTACTCTTGCAGGTAATTTTCTAATGATTGTCTTGGGATAAACAAATTTTTCATACTTGTTTTGCTAATGTATTCAAGTAGGTTCACAGGGGAAAAGATTAATCATCTAAAAAGCAAGCCGGTGTCTGTCATTATGCTAACGGATCCAAACATGATCAGAGCAAAGCCACTCGTTGCTATGACAGCAGATACCTTTTCTCCCTCTGTGAGGTAAATGGCAGCTCCCAAGCTGATTGGCTGAAATGAGCTTAGCCGGGTGACCAACCATAGGGAGTTAATTTCATCGGAAAGAGAAAATGGTGGGAAATCCTGCCGCGATCTTACAAAGGAATTTTCATTAGAAGCCAACAGAGTCAGGGGTTCTCTTTCATTGTAATTAATATGTTCCATCTAATAAAATAATTTAGGAGAGGCAGACAATAGAATTAGCCTATCTATTATTTTGTATATCCATATAAGCTTTAATCTCTTTTCTACTAAGACCTATGCTCAAAGTAAAGCAACCCTCATTTTCCCCATAATACCTCTATTACTGAAGACTGTCATCATGTACCTGTTTATATAATTGAAGATAAGCTAATTGCAGGTAATACAAAAGGGCTGGCGTTCTTACAGGTATTTTCTGGAAACACTTATGCTTTATCATAGTAATGGATGCAATAAACTTTAAATAAGAATATTTTCCTTTGGTTTATGGTGGTAATTCACATTGTATTTCTCACTTTCTCAATGGAGGAGATTTTTGTTTGGGTCAGATCCAAGGACGGAGGTTCCATGCCAGCTCATAGGTAAAAGGAAGGGATTGTAATGAGGCACTGAGGTTTACAGTTCTATAACACAGAAAGACCTACCCTGGCTTGCATGAGTTCCCACTTCATACCTGTGGTCATCTCACCCAGTCCTGCAGATGGGGCTCCCCTTGAAGAAGTTGGTCTCAGTCACTTCTCTGCAACTTGTGGAGCATAATACGTTACAGGTCAAAAAAAAAAAAAAAAAAAAAAGCTGATCAGAGTTGTATTAAGAACTGTGAATTACATGCTAATTGTTGTGTATAAGTCACTGTAAAGCAGGTTATGATTTGAGCTGTTTACTGGCTGTAGAAGGCCTGTTTTTTTTTTTTTTTTCCATTAATTGCATTTAACTGACAGCGGTTGAGAGGTTAAGTCTGCAGGACTTTGTTTTGTAAGGGTCAGAGAAAGCACATGATATCTCAAAAGAGACTTCTACTCTCTGAATATGGGCTTCTGTTCATGATTGCCTTATTTTGTAAGGTCATTTGTGGAAGTAATAATAAAAGCATTTATGGCTATTGCTTTATTTGACTAATATATTCGTGTTTTAGGAGAAAGGATGTAAAATGATGATGAAGTTCACCTTGCTGAGTATCTAGTAGATTGCAACTACTTCCTTGGTTTCTACATGTTATGAAGTATGTACCATCATTACAAACTCTACAACAACAAACTATGGTAATAGAAGAACTGTACCCTAAGGCACTGATTATTATTATTTAAAAAAAAAAATGAAGTTAGTGATTTTAGTAGGTTTAATGTGGTGCTTTTACTGATGTTTTCATAAATCTGTAGTGTCCTCTCTAATTGTCCATGTGTAGGATGTAGGATGAAAAACAAGTCTGGAATTGAGTTATGTAATGGTGCTTTAAAATGCAAAAGTCAGATGACAAACTGGTTCCTATAAATCTGCATTACTTTCCCTCCTTATACATAAAGAGGAAAACACTCTGTTATATCTAATGTGGGAAGAAAGCAGACAGTGGAAAGCTTAACTGATTGTCTAAAACCACTGTGATTTAGTTGCACACATGAGATTACAACTCAGGAGTTTCTGGCCCTTTGCCCAGGCTCTCTCAGTATCACAGAGCTCTTAGTTTACATGTTATTCTACCAGGGCACTTTCAAGATCTGATTTTCTGTACTCTGTGTGTGTACACATGCACAAACACTTATGGGGCAAAACTTGCATGTGCTTTCTATTTAACCCTGCTAATTACATATGCAAAGCCACAGCTGACAGACTATTTGCCTTCATCATGTGCCGTTGTGGTAACTTGGCATGCAAAATGACCTTGCAACTATAACCTACCTTTTTGCATCTGCTGACTCCTGGCAATTCTGTTTTTACCTTTTCTTCTCATGTTGGTGTAGCAGAGCTACTTTACTTTATTTGTAGGCAGTGACGTGCTATCTGAAGGAAGACATGCTCTTCTAGCAACTGAACACTGTCCTGTTCTGTGTGGTACTAACTATGTTCAGATGTTAAGGGAGAACAAGCTTTCAGACTCAGCACTCAACATCTTCCCTTGAGATATCAAAGTTCATTGCATGACTGCATAGAAGTCATGTAAGCAACTGCTTGGGTGTCCTGACATGGCAACAATTAGCAGCCAGGAAAGGGACTTATAAAATGCATGCAAGCCCGGACTTATAAAATGCATGCAAGCCCCTCCTAGATGAAACCTTCATCCTTTAGGATGAAGGTATTTATGACTGTAATCTTAATATTGAGGGTGGGATTATATGGCCCTGTAAAGATACCAAGCATGTCTCTCAAGGCATTAATACAGCTATATATTTCCGGGAACCATTTTTAAAGTTGAAGTGAGTATATCTACTCTAGACCAATTTACATGGTGTTTTTCTGTTTGTTTGTTTCATGCCTGTTCTCTAGGTTTCTAGACTTAGATTTTGCAGGAACCCATTAACCTGGAAGCTAGGTGTGCAGATCATTTGCAAGTGGTTTTGTGGATCTAGTCCTGCATCTTCAGACTCCAATTCTGAAGATGTTAGCCTTGCAAAGAGAAGGCTGTTAAGCCAAAGCCAACTGCTTCTTTAAAATCTGTGTTATCTTCTTTAAAATGTGATGTTCTTAGGTACCTTAAACCTCACTGAAAGTGGCAAGTTTAGCCACCGCCCTTAATTTATGTTCTCTGTAAGACAGAGTTAATCTCATGTTTCCACTTGAAACAAAGGTGAATGCTCAGGAATTCCAGCCCTTTCCCAGAGAGGCCCTAGTGGGCTGTTGCTTTGGGAAGAGTCGGTGTGCAGAGCAGGAGAAACACTCAAACAGATCACAGACAAATGATGCATGTTTTGGTGAGGAAGCCAGCTTAAGTTTCTACCCACTGTGCTGCTCTGTAACACTGCAAACAAGGTGGCAAACTGGCACAGAGGCAGGAATGAGTGCAGGCTGGGAAATGGAAGTAAGAGATTCTCCTTGCTTAAACTGCTTGGGGGCCTGGGATTGTGCATAGTAGCCCCCATAGCTTTTGTCCACCTGTCCTCTCTGATGGGCTGTGGCCCCAAATTTGTGTACTTCTCCCCATATCAGCAGGAAACTGACTCAGAACAATCTTCCCAGAAAACTTTGGAGCTTAGGTGTCTGCTTAGCTCTAAAAGAGTAAAGAGCAGTTTCTCATAACAATAGTGAATGGAAATGAGAAAGTTGTTTGCCTCTATGGCAGGCCATGCACAAGTTCTGTTGTGATTGGTCTCAGAATTTTACAGCCTTTTGGGACTGAGTTTTTGTGTCAGTCCATGAGTTAAGGACCTGACCACTACGTGTGGATCAGAAACTTGGATCAACTACAGAGGTAATGAGCACTTCATTTATTTGGTTTTAGAGTCTGCCTTGATGCAGTGCAGGTAAAGATTTATTTACTAAAAGGCTGTGGAATAATTCTCATATATATTTAATTAGTATCTTCCAAAACCTTTTTGTTTTTCTTAAAAATGCACCTCAAAACCAAGCACTGTTAAACTGTATGTTTGCCAGACAATACTGTATTTTATTTCCATTTTCTCTGGCAAAGGTGACCAGATGAATTTGGTGAAAAGAAAGAAAATGAGTTGCAAGTTTTTTGGTTTTAATTTTACTATGCTGTTCTCTAATTTTAGCTGAAATCTCTCCTTAAGTTGCAGATTAACAGAATTAACTAACAAGAGTAATTTCAGAATGAGCATTTTTTAATGTGGGAAGTTAAAACCACAGTTTCTGAGGTGAGCAGCAACTCGTACTGCGTTCATTGATTACAGTTCTATATGCTTGAAATGTCCAGAAAGGTGATCTTCTATGCAAATTCCAGGTAGAAAAGGTATTTAATAATAAAGATGTAAATAAGCTGGCTTTCTCTCATAAAATGCATTGGTGTGGTGTGAAGGCAACAATGGAACTGATATTGTTCTGCTGTCTGTAATGGTCCTATCAAACTGTTGCATGATTAAATTGATAGGATTCGGCTTAAAAATTCCAGCACTAGTCTTGATGCTGTGCTTTTCAATGCTTTCAAATTAGGTCAGAACATGGCGATAAAACATTCTAATGTAGAAACAGAATCTCTGTACAACCTGTGCTGTCAAAACCTGAGTAATGACTCCCCTCCTGATGATGGTGTTGATGCATTTTCTGACAGCAAACACCTTCCGTTTTTGACTAATTCTATTGTTGCATGCTCTGTTCAGTGCCCTTTGATTTGTATTCAGTCTCACTGTACTTTAGCATCTGTTATTCTGTCACTTACAAGGCACACTTGGAGCTTTCTTACCACTGTTCTGACATTCTCGTAACAGGTAAAGTTTTTCTTTGTTTTTATCAGCATGTGGGCTGCTGGCGATTTACAATCTAAAGTTAATAAAACTTGTCTGTTCCTCGTACCGTGTTTATTTAAGCAGCTACTCTGAGCCTTTTCATGAGTTGCTCCAAATAAGATCAAAGGGCTGAGAAAAATGTTTGTCAGTCTGAGAAGTTATAGTGGTGATGTTCTTGTAAACTCAGTATCCTAAAAATTCATAGCTAGTAAAGTGCTCTGCACACATGATTAATGACTTAATGGCAGATGACAAGATAGGATACTTTTTGGTAAAGTTTCACTTCAGAAACAAAGAGTAATCTGTTTCAAGCCTAGAGAGGTAGGGGATATTGGTGGGGGAAGACAGTGTCAGGCTAGATTTCCCCTACAGATACCTCTAGAGCTTCTGTCCCTGCTGTTGAACACAGCAGCTGGTAAGTAGCAAGCAACTGGAGAAAAAGATCTGCTTTTAATCCAGTACAATGTTTTCTTGTGCCCATTTTACTGTAAGTCTCAGTGGCAAGGGGACAAAAGCTGTTGACTGATCTATGCAATTACCTCCTCTAATATTGCTTTCAACTGTCTGCCCAGAGTGACAAGAGTAGATGAGATTTAGTTAAAGTCTGGGAAAAATGCCCTTTTAATAAATAAATAAGTGTGCCCCTCTCTTTTAGGCCTTTTGAAATCTGCTTTAGAAGAGTGAAGGTGGTGCGACTGAAAGTTTTATAGTGAGCCTGAACTCAGCTAGCAGCCATGCAATCCGTATTTATTTTTTTAATCGAAATACCCTTTACACTCTGTGTAGTTTGCACTGGGATAAGAAGCATCTATTTTTCTCCCCCTTTCTGGTCTAAATATGTGGTGGTATCTTTTTTACATTTAATCTCAGAGGCAAGCTTTTTTTAAAAAACAAACAAACAAACAAAAAAAACCTTGTCCATGCACTCTTCATTTAGAGGCTTTATCTGTTCTTGAATACCAAAACATCATCTATGAAAAATAAAGCTAATTCAAGTTGCCTCTTATTTTTGACATAACAGATGCAAAGGTAAAAATATGTTTAATGAACTGTAGATGGAAGCCTTTTCCTTTTATCTGATGAGATAGCATTAGAAGGTGCTGCACAGACTCTATACTCTGAGTCAGCGTGGTGGAGTTGGTCTAATACTGAGGCCTTTGCTATGGTGCAGGTGGTTGTAAGAGCTGATATCTTGGTCTTTCTTAGAGTTTTTTTGTACAAAAAACAAAGGAACGGGTATATTCTAGGTGCAAGGGCTGGATGTGCACTTAGGTTCTGCAGTTGTGGCAGTGAATGCACTGCTGTTTGAGAAATACCGTTTCAGTACATGCAGATGTTTGGATATCATAAGAGATGAGTGTTGCAAAGCTGTGATGTGTGGTAGAGGTTATATTGCAGTTTGGGCCGAGGAGAGCTGTAATCCCAAGTCCTAACCAAAATCATGAGAGAAAAGTGATTGTGTTGAGCACAAAGCTGTCTCTCTCTTACTTCTAGCAGGGAACAGAATGGACCCGGAGAGTACCTTACTCTTTCCCTTTTATGAATCTGGGGATTTCAAGAAAAAAGAAAAAAAATCTGCATCTGAATAGCTGCAGAATTGAGCTGGATGGATGGAGCTCCTTTTTCTTTGAATGTGAAGATGCAGCATTTGGGAGGCAGCAGATTTCTCTGTCTCCCTGCAGAGCATGGATTAACCTGCTTGCAAAATTTCGTACCTAATGGTACTGCAAATTCTGCTTATTGTAAGTTGTTTTTATCAGCAGCCCCAAGGCCATCAGGTATTGTAACGCTCAATTGTCTCCTAAACTGCCTGAGAGGAAAGGCCAGTGAGAAGTTAATTTAGATTTCATTGTATGGCATTTCTTATTAGAGTAGCAGAGTAGGAGTTTGGAGTAAGACCACCAAATCCTTTCACATATGGCATCAAATGTCCTCACTGTTTGGTCCATACCAGCATCTGTTGAATAATGCCTATACATTGTGTTGAACCTATTCATTCATTAATATTTAAGCTCCTCAGTACATTCCAACCACTGCTGACCCACTTACAGTCACTTTGATGTATAAGCTTGTATATGCATTATTTGTCTACTAACAAGAAAATGTGTGGTCCAATAGATTTAATGGTAGTGACTGTCAAGAGGTAGATTCCGCTCCCAGTCTCGGCTCCTGATTTGTGCTGTGACTGCAAGCAGCTTTCCCACCCACCACTATCCCTGGTTAAAACACAGGGAACATTTAATTTAAAAATGACCTCTGCTGTTGTGGAAAACTTTGAAATCTGCAAAAACAGCCCGAGTGGAAATTGCTAAATAAAAGCTAAGTTGTGTTACAGTGGCTTACAATGTCACTGAATTGGGCAGTGGCTTATCTGAGCACTGTCTGGAAGGATGGCCTTGGCTAAGAATTGCTGTGCTGTCACCTCTAACTCTGGACTGGAAATAAGCTCTATTTGTACCACTTAGTATTTCAGAGCTAGGAACTAGGGTTTGCAGAAGGAATTGTACTGTTTTTGTGTCCCACATTGAACAGAAACTTGATGTCCATCCCTTCAGAATCTCTGAACTCCAATTTATTAATTGCCGTTGCTTTGGAACCTTTCTAATTCTGTCAGATGTGTTGTTGGCATGGCTGGCCCAGCTCAGTCTGCGCTCCAGTACTTGTACCAGTTGAAACGACTGCAGAACACTGAGGTCGTAATTGGACTGCAAGACACTTGGGCAGAGCACTAAGAATAAAGAACTTATTTGTGATGACTTCATCTTCCTTTATCTCTTTAATGTATTTGTTCTGTAAAACCACAATGAGAGTTAAAAGCCAATGCTGCTCCTTCCTCCTCTCTTTTTCTTTTTGTTATAACTAAATCTTAAAACTAATTGCAAAACTTCTTGTTGTCTCTAGCAATATTTTGAGATAAGTCCCATTCACAAGCCTGCTTTATTCCATGTTTCAGTCATTGTGGGTTTTGTCTTCTGTTGTTCCTTATTGGAAGACTGTCCCAGAACTTCTTTGCTCTGAGAACCTTTCAAATCCCAGCTGCTCTTTTTGTTCCTCGTGTATTGCACAGCTTTGTTCTGATTCCCGTTCTGATCTGTCTACTTATGTGTTCCTTCACTTCAGACCAGTATCTTGCTACCCTGGAAAGGAGTTACGGATTATCTATGGGGTTCCTCTCTGGATTGAGGCAAAGCTATTTTGCGTCAATTTCCTACTTACAGAGTAGGAGAAAGTATGATTCCAAAAACTCATCTTCCTCTTCCTTTTCTGTTCAGTCTTATCCCAGTTGTGATTGGTTTGGAAACATTTTGTCTAAAAATAAGATGTCTGAATCACAAGTCTAAATAGTGCATTCAAAGAGGGGAATTCCTAAGGTGTGGTGAATTTTTACGGACAAACTTTTAATGGTAGAGAGGCATTCCTTTGAAGTGTTGGATGAGGAGTGAGGGAGCCAGCAATCTCAGAAGGCCTGACTCAACCAATGCCTTCCGTTTAGCTTAAAACATTTTTTATCTGTGGAATGCTAATGAATTTTTATAATAAGTTATCAGGTGACTGGAGTTGCTCTTTATATTCTCATCATTCCCTATTCTGTGCTAAGACATGAATAAAAAACAAAACAAAAAAAACAAACCCATATCACTGTGGTCTAAAGCTGACACTCACAGGTGGGCTCTGCTAATGCTTCAGTACGTTCTCATCTGATCCTTTCTGAGAAAAGGAATGTCTTTGCTGTCACTGCTTAAGCACCTCCTGGTGCATAGATGCAGGTGTAATTAAGCCCCTTCATTTTTTCTTCTGTTCTTTTTCTTTTTTGTAAACATCTAGTCATTGTTGTACATTTCTATTAATTTTGGATTCCCATAAAATGTATTCACATCAGATTCAGAGAGATTATGGCAAACAGTGGAGATATATCTCTATGTATAGTGGAGTCTATATAGACTTAAATGAGCTCCAATTATTTCCTTCTTATGAGCTTAAAAGAAAGTTAGCTTCTCTAATTTCAGTTGGTACAACTCAAGCCACCCTTTACTTGAGGTGATGTTCACCTTGTTTATAATACCTCTGGGTCACTTCAAAGACTGGGATTCATGAAGGAAGAGTCGTTCATGATGTTTTGTGTTCTGCTGGTTTGAAAAACCACGTAGTACTAAAAGATCAGACAAAGACACTTCCGAAATTCAGCAGTGCTAGATGACCTAAAATGCAATCTGGCACTTCTTACAGCTGTTTAGTTATTCAGAAGAAAAATTCAATTGAACAAATCCAGGATGAAAATCTTAGCAAAATTCCTGAGTCTCCAGAGAGATTATATGAAGCTGGGGCTCCCCCGGAAGTTTTGGGTGAAATGTCTTATGTGGTTATTACAATTGCTATGGGCCTGTCTTTCCAGTCCTGATGTTCACCTAACAGTATTTTAAGGTAAGTTTTCCAAATGTGTGAACAGACTTAATAGATGCAAGGCAGAAGAGTATGGAAGCCTGTTGCTTTTGGTCCTTTTTCCATTAAAATATTATGCTCCCCAATTACGAGTCAATATTTAGCAACAGAGGTATTGTGCTGAGTAGAGATGATCTTTCAAAAGCACAAACAGCTGATCTAATCTTCTCTGTGCCTCTAATGAAAGCCTGTATGAAGTTTGCTACTTAATTCTCTAGTCTGAAAATAAGGAACGACTAACTTCCATTCTACACTAATTGTTGGTAAGTGGATGTTGACTCCAAAGGGGTGACTTGCTTTAAGAGTAAATAAGGAGTTCTTGTTGGGGTATTTTTTTTATTGCCTTTTTTTTTTTTTTTTTTTTTCTTTAAGGATTTATCAGGCCTGTTTGACCTTGATGTATCAGCTCCATTCATTATTCTTCTGCAAGGTGCTGGTTTACTTCCTACATCATGGGGATAAGTAGAAAGGGACTAGATAGTAGAAGGCTGCAGCTTGCTTCCTGTTAGCTGAAGTCAGATGTCATGCCAAGCTTTCTGTTCCCTTTGATTGATAAGCTTGAAGGAGTCCTTGGCAGGTAGGCAGGTCAGGGGATAACAGCTGGAAAATGTGCACCCAGCAGAGAGACCACACAGAGACCAAATTCTTTCTCACTTATTGCTGAACAATTTCAGGATAACTTGGTGGTTAATGTGATGTGATTTGACTTTTGACACAGTGTGTAATCTGCGGATATAGCCATATAATTATGCTCTGCATTCTACTTGACTGATAAAATACTCGGTTACAAAGTGGGATGATGCTAATTGTTTCTTACTTTAATTTTAGCTGTGAAGTAATATCCAAGATTCAGCAACAACTGTCAATATGCTATTAGGTATTCAGAGATCTTAAATGTAATTGTGAACTAGCTACATCCAAAGGGTTTGATTCGTACTCCTGACTGGATGTAGAAAGAGAAATAAATCACTAAGCACAGGAAAGTGGCAACAGGCCTGTCCTGGGATAGGAGCCATCCCAAACTGCCATCCCTTGTAACACAATGCTCCTGATAGGTGAGGAAGGAGCCCTTCACATCTTAGTTGGGGTTATATGATGTGGTCTGTCCAAGAGAACTGTGGTTTTTGATTTATTTTTGGCCTTCTCAGTTATGGATGATATGGAAGTGCTTCTAGCAAAGGTCTTGAATGCTCTGGCCAACTTGATATTGCTACAAGGGTAAACGTTGTGTCTGGTGCAATGTTAAGGCTGCTTAGTCCTCTGTACTAAGAGGTCTCTGTAAAGAAGCATGCCCATGATCTGCCCCCTCTAGTAGCTCAAACTCTGTGGCTTACTCCTTTACAAATCAGAGAGATGATGTATCAGCATTAGGTGTCTATGCTCTGTACAGTAGCTGGAAACAAGGAGCTGTATTACAGAAGTGTGGACCTCAGGGCTCAATGCTGCCTGAAGCAGCACAGGCCTGCTCTGCAAGAGCTGCCTTTAGGCCTCATTTTAAAAAGTCAAGGTTAAAATTGATCTGAGGTCACTGATAAATGGATGGTCCATCGGCTGAAGTCTGGGCTCTGGCTGTTTACAGAGCATCCACACACAAAAGAGAAAAACAATGTGATTTAAAATATTAAAAATGAGTTCAGCCTTCCTTCCTACATCAAATTAATCTGAAACTTTAGTACAGGAAATGAGCAGGGATGAATAGTTGCTTCTGACAAAGACATCCTTTTGCTCACAACTTATACAGTGTTGTTCTTTCTTATCAAGTGATGCATTGGAGATGGACTCTGTTCAGTGACACTTGTATAAGAGTTGTCAATGTCCTCTCAGGAACACTGCTGTTAGGCACATATATAGCTACAGAGAACAATAATCATGCACAATTTGTGGCTTTTTTTGCTCTTTTGTTAACAGTAATCATTGAAGCATAAATATACCCTGTTGATCACATTTAGTTACAGATATTTCAGGGTGCTCTCCATGTTCAATTATAGGCAGTTATCTAGCAGAGGTATAAACCGTTGTGGAATGACAGTGTTTTATGTTCTCATTTCACGTGTATATACATACCTGAAACAAAAGGAAATCAATAGGCTTAATTTATCCAGCATGCATCCATGAAAAAAAAATGATGTATTTTCCTAGTCTTTTGCTGCATTTTGTTAATGGATACTTGGTGGCACATCAAATTTAGACTCTCTAGTATCTCTTAGGAGCTCTGACCTCTTGTTTTCAAGCTAGCAGATGGATTTCTTCTATGGGAGCTGCTTCACTAGGTATTAAACAGGCAACAACTTCACTGGGAGTTTTATGGCAGTGCAGATTTCATGGTCAGGTGTTTGTCATGTCCTCACAGGTAGGAAGTAATACTCCTCTTCAAAACATCAACCTGAACTTTTAATTGTGTAATTCCACCTCTTCCCTTCCTCCCTCTCCACACTCCTCCCTGCTCCAGCCCCTTTGCAGGTGTCTGGGCTGACCTGTCAGGTGGGGCTCTGTTTGCCTGTCAGCTTGGGAGCTGATGGCCTTACTGGAGTACGGCTGATTGCACAAAGTGGAATGGGGTTAGCTGGGATTGCAGGTGTGAGTGATCCACAGAGATCTCTGCTAATCCTGGGGATAGCAGAGCACCCTGGGCTGGAGCAGATGCAGTCAGAAAGGGCTGAAGGGAGGTGCAAAAGGGAAAAAATTAAATGCTGTGGCTCCCTTCTCCCAGGTGACTCATTTGGGGTTTGTAAAGTGAGTTGCTCTTGTTTTTCTGCAGTCTGTGAGGATGGTGTTTTGGAACGTGGCCGGGACTTCATTTATGTGGATACATATATATGCGTCTAAGAATCTAATAATCTTTTGGGTAAAGTAAACAATAAAAGTTATGCTTTGTTTTCCTCTGCATCTGTGGAAACCAGGTAGCTGAAGGTGTGGTTGAATTTTGGGCTATATCATATGTAGTGCTCAAGAGCTCTACTGGGTTCTAAATGCTTTTGGCTGTATTGGGAGCAAATGGGAACAGATCCACTGAGAGACTGCATCTAAAGCAGTGTTCAGGCCGTATGCAGTGGGAAATGCTAGAGGACAGCTGGATATACAGATGGGGGAGCACTGTGGCAGGCAGGGAACATGAGGCAGGCTTGGGAAACTGTAACAGGGAGAAAGGAGGTGCTGCTGAAGAGGAGAAAATGGGGCTACTGGAGCCGGGGGAGAGGGCAGAGGTGGTGTATCTTGTGAACTGTGGATGCCTTTGATCTGCTAGGAATAAGTACTGCTTTGTTTTATGAGTTTTTAAGTTCCACTCAGACTTCATCTTCAGGGCTCTCCTGAAATCCTGTGAGTTGCAAGTTCATATTTCTTGTTTATTAAACTCTGTATTTCAGGATTCCAGATGCTGAGGTTAAAAAAACAAACAAAAAAACTAATACAATAGTATTTCACATATCCATAAAATTTATTTACTGATCTTTAATGTTAATAAACAGTAAATATAACATTTTGTTAAAATCACTGAAGCTAAGCTTTCTGATAGCAGGGATAAATCGAGCCTAGAAATGATATATGGCAGCTTAAGGTCCAAATTCTATCATACAGGGAAAGGAGTGCAGGATATAGCCCTTTATTTGTAAACAGGGAAGGGCATCTACACTAATCAAAGCATGCGTTAAAAAAAACAAAAAACCCAAAAAACTAATAGGGAATTGGAGAGGTACAGAGAAAATTTAACTATTTCTCAGCAAAGTGGGTTAATCCATTTTTCTCTGCACCAGATTGTGTTTAGCATTCCTGATCCATCAGGTGTGAGCTAGTTTAGTGCCCCAATCACCTGTGTTTGCCTGATATTTATTTACCTAAGCGTGTATTTCACAGAAGTAGTGTGATACAATATAAACAGGCTTCTGTTCCTCCCCTCCTTCTACACGCAAAGTCAAACTGACTCTATAGTTTGTACTCTCCAAGACCCTAGAGACTCCACTTCAACTTCTATTCCCATCCTTGCTGGCCTGGTACAATGTCACTTTGTCACACTTAGCTTGCTGGTAGTATTCCTTCTCCTTTGTATTGCAGAAACTCTCCAAGAACAGGAGACGCATAGTAGGTCCCTACCTCTGAGTGTAAATCGAGAGGACAAAAACAGACAGAATAAAATAAAGGCCTGTAACATGTGAGTAAAGTGACCAGAACAATGCCTGGATTGTAGCTTATTGTTTGGTTTTCAAGTTAAAATCCCCAAGAAAATCCCTCCTGTCAATTAGACTACAAGGGGTGCGGGGCACGTGGGGAGGTCTCTCATTTTCCTTCTGCTCACAGCTTCCTCCCTCCCGCCCAGAAGCACAGTACCCTCCAGTGGTGTCAGAGTCAACAGAAACTCTCATATTGACCCCAGAATGTCTGGGTTGGACCCATCAGTGCTGGCTGTAGAGAGCTCTGCAAAGCAGCTCTTTGGGAGAGATGATAGTGCCAGCCAAGGGCTGGCATTAATGTTCGAGTATCTTAAAAAGATTTTTTTTTTTTCTTTTCCCTTTCCCCTTTATCTAATTCCTCAAAGTGAAATGGATGCAGGTGTGTGGAATGAATTCACCCAGGATTTAGAAAACACCATTTTGTATATGTGTACCCACCCACATAATTGCTTTCCTTTCACATACTGCACTCCTGCGCACACCTGTGGGACGTTGGCAGGACCTCTTGGGTATTAGATCTACTGAACATATGACCCCTATCGTTCACACAATATGGTAAAGCTACAGAATTGCCCATGGGTAGCCCTGATGGGTAACCAGTGGTGTTCTTCATTCATCTTCTGTATCTTCTTTGTGTTACAGTACTATGATACAAATCATAACTAGTGTGTTCCTTGGGATTTACAGTTTTGTATCTGTGTTTAATCATACATTAAACTTCATGATTAAACTGAATTCCGGTTGCTTGGATTCCGTTATTTTGACAAGTAGGCCCAGGATGTTGTTTTTGCCGTGAAGTGTACCTACAAATAATTAGGGACCATATTTATTTACTTAACTAATTTTCCTGTGAAGATAAAGTATTCTTGTGAGGCTCTCAGATAGGGCCGGCAGGTCCCATGTAGGATGCTGTAAAGGACTTGTCTTTCTGGGACAGGTGGAGGCCAGGCAGGATACAGCACAAGGCATCCCAGGCCATACTCTGTGGTCTGGCTTTATATGCTAGAGCCAAGGTTTAAATAAAGGATGATTAGACATCTTTTGTTTTTAGCATTCCTAGCCTGTATTCTCCTACCTTCATGCTTTTGACTGCTTATCAGATCCTCCCAAGTAGTTATATTTCTTCATCACAAGCATTGTGTTGCTATCCTTAACTGATCAGAATTTACAGCTTTTTTGTGGATTCTTGTTCCTTCTATTTGTGTTCAAGGATAGAAATTCTGGTGAACTTAGGGCAACCTGGATCATGTGAAAACGTTAAATACAACTTGGAAAGACACTGTAGACAACAAATATGAATTAAGGGTCAGATGGCAAAATTTAGCCAAGAAGGACACAGTCTCTGTGTAGTCTAAAGATCTCACAGGTGTGAGACGCAGGAATCCTGCCTTTAAAGACACATGGCTTCCAAAAGTCGTGACTGAGTGGTGCAAGGGACTTTCAGAGCTGCTGAAAGGAGCTTTAAAGATTTTTGTGCATGCTTGTGAAACACGCATTCTCCTACAATGTTTCCATGTGTATCAAATGTCCTAGATCATCAGCCATCCAGGGAGAAAAGTACCATATCTCCTTTGCTTTTCTTTTTTTAGCCATTTTACTTTTGTCTGATTGTTTTGTCATAAACTAACGTACAGTTAGGTTGCAACATGAGTTACCGTGAGGAGTTACTGCTTCTCAAACAAGAGAGCCACATGTTGAGGTAGACTTTACACAGGAGAACTTGTGCTCTTTCAAGCTGTTTTGGGAAAGTTGGTGGCATCACTGATGAATGCACAGGAGCAAGTCACTCAAAAGCAAAGAATGGTGGGGCATTCTCTCCATGTTCCTGCACTTTCACAGTTTGACCAAAAAATTTAGGACAAAGGAAAACTGGAATGATGTATACAGCTGAAACTGCAGATCAGTGCAATTAGGGTGAAACTCATGGCAGATGCAGAGGGTGACGATCTTGACTTGGAGCTGTTTTCAGTGCAGCCCTTTTTAATCACCCCCAACTAACAGTTCCTCTTCCTGCACGTTACCTCGTAAAGATAACAAGGTGTTGGTCACTGTGATGCTTTGACTTCTGTTTCTGGTTCTCAGGGGCAAGAGCTCTAGTCTTAAAAAAAAAAAAAAAAAAAAAAAAAAAAAAAAAAAAGGGTAGTGTTAGAATTTTAGAAGCCACAACTTTGTAGGACCTATGGACTTGTGTTTTTTCATTTGTTTATAAAAATGGCAGCTCTATCACTAACTTGATACTGCGGGGGAGAGACTGCACAGTTCCTGAATTACGAAATGAAGGTCACTTACTGATTTACTAGCACCATTTCTTAAGGTACTTAAGATTTTCCTTGGAAAGTCCTTCATCCAGATTCTGATAACTTCTAACCTTGCTTAGTTTTCCTGGAAGCTGGTGGAACCACAGCTCAGAGTATGTTTTGGCTGTAAGTTATACAACATAACTGCACAGCATGTTTTGATAAAAGTAATTTTCCTGTTTGTGTGCTGTGTGTTCTCAGTTACAGGCTGCTTAGCTTCACTTTAATATCCCCACACACTCCTTTCAAGGAGGGAAGCCTTCTTTAACGTACGTGTGTGTTTTAGAGATTTGGAAACATTGGAAAGACCCATCAAAATAAGTACCTAATTTCCCACTACTTGCAATTTACAGTCTATGAAACACTTTCACACCAATGTGCAAGGCTGGAAAATGTTGCTAACCCCAGTGCGTGGGATTCTGGAGACATGGGCTGTGACACTTTTTCTTCTGATTTTCTCTCAATTTGGGATAATAGGTCTTGATTCTTCTTGCCTGAGCCAATGACCATGGATTTAAAAAAGGGAGAGAAAAAAAAAAAGACATGCCTAGGGAACATATGGAAGGAAATAAAACAATTTGCTTGTAAATGGGAGGTAATTGGTATGTTAATTAAAGTTGACTTTATGTCTCTTAATGTTAACCTCCTGATTTTCTCCAGTGTTTCAGGTAAGGAAAAAGAATTTATTCTTTAGTATTCTCAAGAATGAGATTGGATAATAGACACAAATGAAGTCCAAACCTAGTGCAAAAAAACATGAGAAGATATGTCTCCCGGCTGCTTTCCTAATACAGCGTAAGGAGGACAAGATAGTTATCTGAGCAGTCACTCCACAGCTCAGACTTCAAATTACAGCAATTATGACAATTTGTGCCAATAGCCATGAGGTGGGGTTTTTTGATGTGGTTAAAAATAACATCTGTAAAAATCCAATAAAAAAAAAATTACGCTTTGCTAATTTTCTGATAAGATAATGTTCAACTGTACTGTGTGCCTTCTACTGCCAGTTTTCAATTAGAGTATTTCCTTCTGGGCTTTTACCATCTCGTCTCATGGATCCAATTCCATCCTGAGCAGTTCATTTGTTTTAACTTTCTTAATTAATTGTTTTGTGTAGGTTTTGCCTTTCAAACTGATATCAATCTTCTAGACTTATTAACGTGCTGATTGCTAACACGCGATACAAAGCACAACTCAGTTAAATTGTTCTTTCTGTCATATTAAACAGAGTTCCCATATTAGCCTGCTAAACAAAATAATTGTAGATAATTTAGAGGGTAACAAATGACAAGAGCCCTGTACCTGGGAGAGTAGAAAATCGTTCTATTTGCAGCTTCCTTGTGTTGGCTTGGGGCGCAATTCTGAGCCCGCGTACAAAGGCAGAGTAAAACAAAATAATTAGCTCCCAAGAAACAATAGGAGAGCCAGTGGGGAAAAAATGCTTTTCCCATGCAGTAAGAGCTCTCACCTTGTCTGAGGAATATGAGGGGCAAGGAGAAGGATACCTGACCACCCAATAGCTTTCCTCCCATGTTTTCAGTGAACGTCCTCTTTTGTCTGAATTAAATTTTATATTCCTCAGTTAAACAAGGCAGATGCAATTTGGGGAAAGATGAGCATTCATACGGTCTTCACCTCAGTCTTCTCTATATAACTTGACTGAAAGGAATCGTGACAGTAAATTGTGAAGAGACTTCTCTGGGGATCAGGACTGTCTTCTGAAGCATCATGTAGATGGCCTGGTACAAGTTACAAGTTCAATGTGCAGCGATGCAGAAGAATTGTTTCCCAGATGTAAATTCACTTGAGATGATAAGAGCACATGTAGCTGAAAATCTGTTGCTTACAGTATAGCATCTTTGCTGCGTCTGACCAAGCTGAGCTCTCTTCATGCTCTATATCATAGAATCATATCATAGAATCATAGAATGGTTCAGAGATCATCTTGTTCCAATCCCCTTCCTGTGGGCAAGGACACCTCCCACTAGACCAGGTTGCCCAAAGCCCCATCCAGGCTGGCCTTGAATACTTCCAGGGAGGGGGCATCCACAGCTTCTCTGGGCAACCTGTTCCAGTGTCTCACCACCATACATATCATACAAATGATTTCTGAATTTGCTGAATGTTTGCGTAGCTTCTCTGGGAAGATTTTCCTCTGTTAGTGGTGGGAGCAGATGGGTGACCGAGCCCTATTGACAATCTTCCTTTCATAACCATCATGGTAAAGGACAGCATAAACTTCAGGTCACCTTCAGGTATGTTACCTCACCTGTCTTTTAAAGATATTTCTATATGTCTTTAAAAGACAGGGCTAGGAGGACTCTTCTTTCACTCAGTCTTCAGGATGCACTTTAGATAGGAGACCCAGGAAAGCATACTTGAACGTTTATTGAAAAAATTTGTCTCAGTTCACAGGGGAGAATAAGGTAGTTCAAGTTGTAAATTCAGCATGCTCAGCCAAACTGAGATTTACCTGGTATTTGGAGATGCCTTTTGATTGAAATTTCTGAGGTACCAGTCTCAATGCATGACAAAACATAGGTGTTGTGAAACTAAATTCTGCAAAGTAGAGACTTTTGCTCAGTTTTGCTTGGTACAGTGCTACAAAAGTGATTTGCTACTTTGCAACCTACTCACTGTCGTTTCTCACTGATTCTAGCATACGCTCCTGATTTTACCCCCAGACCCTGTAGAACTTTGCACCTGGTTTCCTGTCTTTTTTTTTTTTTTTTCCCTCCCCAATCAAGGAAACTCAATATGCTTTTCTATTCTTTTCTATTTGTAGCACCCCCTTTCCAAGCTTCTACTGTTTTGTCTCTAGGTTGTTGTGGTATACGCTTAGGCATGTCTGCTTATGCAGTGTATCTCTGAAAGAACCACTTTTTAACTTGCAAATCTAACATGGGTATTGCAAGGTATTTGGACATGTCTGAGACTATTTTTCTGGAGTTCTTAGCTACTTGAGCTGATATAACATATGCCAGCCACTTCAGTACGGGTGCTGTACTGAGCACTGTTGTAGCTGGTGGCTGTGGAAGTGCTTGCTGTAATTTGATGCAAATCTGTCCAATTTGCCATCATTCATAGCTGCCAAGGAGATTCAGGCCTTGGTACATATGGCTGCTGAAGGGAGCTCACAAGATGGTACGTGGTGCCAGTGTTACTGCAGATCGATTCAGAGCAGCTGCAGATCCTGCACCAGCTGTGACTCAGGTTTGTAAAGTAGTATGGAATACAAAGCATCTTGGACTGAATCTATCTGATGCACGGACAAGGGTTGCCTACTGTCAGCCTAGAACTTCTCAGTGTTTTCTGACTTTTTATACACACCTCCACATGTGCTGACACATTTCTCAGCACTTGTTACTTGCTTGAAGAATAAAAATAATAGAAATATGCTAACCATTTTGCTTGATTTAAATTTTGCACAAAACTGAAGCAGAATGAACTTTGACTTATGCTCAGCTGCAATCTAGACATGAATTTACAGGCGCTTCAAACGTAAATTAGACAAGTCAACCATTGACTGTAGTTCAGCAGCACACCACAATAAATCCAGATGACATTTAGGACACGTTGCATTGTTTCTATAATCTAAGTAACATAAAAGGCATAAGTCACAGCACAATACTTTATTGCATTTATTTTTGAAAAACTGGCCATGAATAAATTTATACTGTAAATTGGAAGAAATATGCAGTAATGATACTGTGATGGCACTGCAATACAGCTGCCCATACTGAACTGGAGCTCGTGGTCCAATTCCATTCCAGGCTAATGTTCCTCGGAATAGAACATTGGGTTATCTAAAACAAAAGTCAACATCAAGTGCTTCTGGCTTCATGTATCACTTCTGTTTTGGAGTCATCAGAGTGCATAAGAAAGAATAAACTTTTAAATGAAATATTTAAAGCAATTTTTAAAATTTGATTTGTGGCCTAAGAAAAGGTGAGTACTGGTGATGGTCTCCTTTATTTGAATATCCTGTCTCAAGCATATTTAAAACCTCAGACACGCTTCATAAATACTTACCTTTTCCACATATACACATGTGCAGAAGATCGTAAGAATGGGGGAACTGGGATATTCCCAAGTGCAACCATCCGTCTGAAAGACATTACTATTATGCTGCAAATTTTCTCCACCCTTCCAACTAAAAGCATACAGAATATGTTAATTGATATAGTGCTCGTTTCAGGTCTAAGAAAGCATGGCGTGCTGTCATTGGACAAACCATTTTCTAATGTTGTCTTTTCAGCTCAATGCAGTTTGAGAATCGAGATGTTAAGGTGGTAGGATGCTTAGTGGGGGAACACGACTGGGCCATGTGCAGCCCAGGCAGAATGGCTCTGTTCTTCATGGGAAGGGAACTTGCACATTTAATAGACTCAGGATAATAGTAATAACTAGGTAGGCAGTGTTCCTAGGGCAGATTGTGAGAGTAGTGGCCCTGCACCACAGTTCAAAGGAGGAAAACTTAAGTGGCTCATCCAGATCAAAAGCACAAAAGTCAAATTAAAACCACAAGAAAAATAAGCATATTCAAATATCGTCAACTACAAGCAACGTGTATGCAACAAATAACCAAAGATCTCAATGACTGATGGTTTTACAGCGTAATTTTAAGGATGAACTGTTCCTAAACAATTTTTCCAGTGTATTAAGCACTAACAGCATCAGGCATGCATGTCTTGTTCCACTCTTTTTTTTTTCTTGAACAAACAAGTTGAATGTGGCTAATACAAGAAAAGACCCCACTCTCCACTTATGTGTGCACGCTCCTTTGTCCTCTTTCCAATATCCCCCAGTAATGACGGAGTGCAGGATCATGTTCTGCTCTAATGTCTTTCTTGTAAGATTCGGAGGGTAGTGCCGTCGTGACCTTCGGGAGCAGTTTTTTCCATTTGGAAGGAGATGAGGGAGAGAGCATTGAATCTGAGATTGATTTTCCTCCTTTTAGCATGTGAAAATTCAAAGCAAGCTCCTTGGTTCATCAACAATGACTACATCTCCAGCCTCAGAGAATGCAAAGGCATCAGCAGGAGTAGACTGATGAAGTTAATACCCTCAGACCACATTATGAATGTGACTAGAGCCTGGTATGCTGCATACTATTGAAAAAATACTGATGTTCCTTGCTGTGGCTGGTCGCAGTTTTAACCAGAGAATTGCTACCTGAGGATGAAACGACTGGGGAGCGCAAGCAGTTTTAGACATCACAGTATGCCCACAGTTTCTTATTGGGGCACTTAGGGCTCTGTGTATGTGGTGCATGTTTTGGAGGCTTCCGAGGGATGTATTTAGCTAAAAGACAAGGCTAGAGAGATCTTAAATATGCTGGTTTTCCCTCTTTGCCTTCCCTGCAAAGTACTGGGACGTGTTGGACAGCAACCTTCCAGTATAAGTTTTGTTTTCAGTAAAGTGCAGATTGAGTAGAAAGCCTTTTGCAGACCTTAGTTATTGACCTCAGCAGGAAGCTTTGGGAAAACGTCCTGGATCCAGGCCACAGCAACTTTTGAGTCTTTGGACGTTGCTTGTCTTTGAGCTGGCCAGTCACTTCTGATTGAGCTTCAAGTTTGGCACTGATATGCTAACCCAGGGGAAAAGAATACCATAATTAAAACATTAGCAAAAATTGACAATACCTGGCTTTGCTCAGGTTGTCCAGCCCACTCATTATTGTATGCAAGAGGGAGATGGAACACTCCAGAAATCTTGGGGCTGTCATTTGAAAAAGTAGGTCTTTAAGCTTCTTGATGAGTTAAAGGTATTTGTAACTAAATTGCTTAACAGTTGTATCAATTTAATAATAGGACGCTCTTTGATGCACTCTGGTGATCTTACTTAAATACGTAGTCAGCACAAAGCTGCTGGGTTATCTGCTTGTTTCCTTACAATTACAGTTCATGTAAATGCTAATTCTTTCCATCAAGAACACCCAGTGCATCTTGTATACTGCACAAAACTGCTGGTGTTCAGAATTATCCTTCATATCAATAATACTCTTCTGAAATGGTGATGATTTAATAGGTAGTCTGTAAATAAAATAATTGGGCTTACTTTAGAACACTATGGAAAGTCTGATTAAACTGGAAAGAATTCAAGTAATGCAATGTTTTTTACATTGGTGAATCTGCAGTTGATAATATGCAGACTTGTGTGTCTAGAAATAAATGGCAGTATGACTGTATTATATAGTTTTTTATTAGGAGCCACTAACAGGTTTTTTGATCTTAATCTTCAGTTTGGGGTGAAAAACCTTTTGTAATGTTAACAGCCTATATTTCTCCCTGCATGTGCAAAGATGACGTGTTTTTTAGAATGTTTGGGAGCTTTGAAAAGATGTGTGCTTTTCAAATTCTTTCACCTCCAGAGTCATGCGCGTTGCTTAATGCAGCCCAAGTGAGGAAGTCTCAGTTTAAACTGTTCATAAACAGCTTAGAATAGGTATTCTAGAGGTGAAAATATAATAGCTTTACATCTTAGCATTCCACAGTCTGATGAATCTAAAAGCCAAGTCTGTGGTCTCACTCAGAGGGAAATCTCGCATTCCTGAGAGAGTATTTTTCCAATTTCTTGTCCTTTAGGGATATTCCTCTAAATTAATTTTACTAAAATGGAAAAATAAGGATTGCTAGGGAAGATGAGATAGGAAGTTTAATGCTTTTTGAAAATGTGCTGTTTAGAAGCAAACTGTCTTTCCCACCTCCACCATTTCTGAAGTTTTTTTTTTGTTGTTGTTGTTGTTGTTTATTTAAAGTTTTGGAAAGTGGGCTTGGTTGGCTTGTAGGTCCTGGTGACTGAAGGCTGAAGTGTCACAAACTTTTTGACTCATGAACATTTAGATCTTAACTAAGGTGACCTTAATTTCTCTTTATCTAGTAATCTATTTTGTCGCCAGGTGAGAGCTTATTCAGTAGGAAGTAAGGATAAACTACTCCTTTTAATTTCAAATGTGAGCTTTATTAAAATTAAGTGATATGACTTTTATACGAGAAAAATTATCTGGTCTTCCAGTCACCCATGTCTAAGCTGGAATGCCCCAGTTTGGTCAGTAAGTAATTGCTAAGTGAAACATTTGACCAATACTAGGTGCTTTTAAAAATCTTATCCTTCAATCTTTTTCTTTCTTTAGCTGTTAATATACGCTTCTGGCTCTCATAAAACCCCATTTCTAAGGGCAAATGTCAGGTAGCATAAGGATTAGCTTGTTTTCCTTTTCTGGAATGTAGTCAGAAAGTTAGAGTTATCAGATCGGTGATTGTTTCTGCAATTAATATTGTGTAGTGCATCTATCATCAGCCTGTAGAAAGCTTGATGCTGTGGCAGATCCTTTCGCAGGTCTCGCCTTGCAAGGGAAAGAGCTTTTCATCCACAGCTGGTCCTCCCTCTGGCAGAAGCTGTGGGGTGATTCCGTGCATCATCCCCAAGACATTTGCTCCAGGCTGAGTTGAATTGGTGGGGATGGGCCAGCAGATCTCTGCTCATTTGAAGACTGCCCTGAGTTGGAAGCTCCTGTGTGCTCTAGCACCACTGGTTTTGCAGGGCTGACAGTCCTAGCAAACAGCTGGAGGCAAACTGCTTGCTGAATCTCCTCTGTAGTCACTGCTGTTTGCAGTAGTCCTTAGCTGCTTATACCCAAAGGTGTTTTTTTTCCATGAAGCTTGATGAAAAGTTAACACCAGCAGTCCTGAAGTATGCTGAAAACATTTACTGGAGAGACAGGAGCGTATGTTCATTTGTCACCAGAACTTAATTTGCTGTCTTAGCACTAGTGAATCAAATTAGCCTCCTTCACTTTTAAGAAAAGACAAATGTTCTCTATGGAGCTGTTTCCTCCTCTTCCTTTGTCCCCAGTCTCTTTCAGGTGGTGCAAAAAGCAAGTGGTCGGGCCCCTGAGCAGCAGTTACCGCGTAACTGGTATGGTTGTGTCACGCAAACACTGAAGGGGTATGGGACTAAATCAACAAATTCTGATTTGTCAGTTCAACTCAGTACAAACTAGCTACGGTAAAACCAAGTTGGAAATGGAGAGCAAATATATGTGAGAGGCAAGCCACAGCTTGCAGTAAAGAAAATGTTTGCAGAAAACGCCAGCATTACAGGTTTGTCTAAGGTGTGGTCTAGCTTAAGCTGCAGTAATTACCCAGGGTACCATAGCTGTGGGTGGAAAATGAAGTGCTTTATAAACTTAACCCATTCATGTCTCCTGAGACCAACCAGTGTTATATCTAGGTCAAGCAGTGCTTTTTCCAGTGCAATTGAAAATTTCCTAAACAAATTCCCATTCTCCTTCATTTGCCTGCCAAGAACGTTTTAAGGCTCTGTATTATTATGTCAGTTCATGGTGTTACAAACAAGCGGAACAGCAAATTTTTTCTTTCACTTCTTATAGATGGTAGTGATTCCATCAACTGTAGGCAAAGCGGTAAATTGAGGGGAAATCTTTGAAAATGCAAAATACTTATGGGGAAAAACATTTGCTAAATAGTTACATGGGGTTGGGAATGCTTACAGGGAAATAATACTGGGTGAGTTGTGGGTGAGTAAGGGAGACAGATTTCAACTTGTTTCCTTTTGACTAGAAATGTCTGATGGTAGAAATACGATAGCCTTCAGGAGAGTTGCAGAGAGCTTGCCTGATTTTATAAATGTCTCAAGAAACAGAAGAATATCCAGGAGGACAGCAAAACATTTGAGTAAATTTGGAGCTTGTTTCATAGAATCATAGAACTCAAAACTATGAGCATGTGAAGTCTGGCCAAAAAGGACTCTCTTATGCATTTGGAGCTTTAAAATGTGAGGGAGATAGTGTAATAGATTGCCTAGAATTTTTCTGTAATAGACAATATAATAGATTGTCTATTATGGATGAATTCCGAGGGACTGGCTGAAAAGGAAGACACTAAAATTTGTGTTCCAAAATCTGCTAGAGATGTAGAGAGAAATGGCTTTCAAAGAAGAGAATGAGTTTGCCTAATTTAGTATCATTTATTAATGCTTGCAAAAGATCTGATTTGGTACCAATAACTTCAGTTTTAGTCAAAATATTGTACACAATATTTTAACCCTTAAAATCAGAGATGAGTTTACTACTTTCCATGCAGACACATTGTAATGTTTAATCTTCTTGAACGCTTCTTGTGGTTGGTCACACTGTCCATGGTTAATGATCTTCCCTGATCAGACAAGATATCTTTAGTTTAATTGAGATTATTAGATCTATTTTGTTTTGACTTTCAGGGAATTAATCAGGAGCTACTAGATTTTTTGTTTTGGTTTGGTTTGGCAGAGTGGGGGGGATCATTTTTTCTTGGCTTGCCAAACTAATTTTCAGTAAGCTTTCTGTTTTGCCATAATGCAGTCCAACCACCCACTACCCTTTGCATTTCTGGTCTTGGAGAATCTTTGTTGAGAAGGAGGCTGTTCTGGCATGTTTTCATATGTGCTACATTTATTTTTAAAATGTTTTCCAAAGAGGCTTGGCAACAAGCGCTGAGACTGTCATTGCTGTGACAAACTGGAAAATAGAAGAACAGCTGGTGTGTTTGGTGTCCTGGGAGCTGTCACTCTTAGGATTCCCCCTCCAAAAGTAAAACCAAAGTATGTATTTGTTTCTCTTACATTGTGTATAATAAATCATAAGAAGCTGAGAAAAAGGCCAAGCCAAATCCTGGAGAAAAAATAAACTTAGTAGAAAGTTGACAGTTACCCACTGGCAAAGCACATTCCTGGCACGTGGAAAGGAAAGAAAGTAGGGGAATCTTCATGAAGGTTATTATCCCCAGTTACTTAGGGGCTTGTAATTAGCTTGCAAAGGCACTTCTTATGGTCCTTGGAGAGTGAGGCACAGCAACCACTCAGGAGCCGAAGGACAAGCTGTGAGGCGCACAGCAATACCAAAAAAGAAAGATATGAAGTATAGGCACTGGCAGCTTGCCTGGCACTCCAACTGGGCTGACTGGTGCTGAGGAGAAGAGTAGCATGGCCTGGACAAAACTCTATGCATTGCCTTGTGTCATGTGGCTGTACCTTGCCTCCCCTGCCAGAGGGAGAGCACTGCAGCTTACCTGCCTTTCCTGGCCCACTCCCCCAGGCAGTGCCGCTTGGTCCTCACTGGCCTTCTTCTGAATGCTGCTCATTTATCTATTTGTTTACTTTAAGAATCTGCTCCATATTTACTCATTTCATTTTTTTTATCTTGATTAAATATCTTCCTAAGTTTAGTTTTTATAGGAACATTGTTTCCTATGTAGAAAGCTATGAAGGGAGAGTTTGCATAAGAAAGGACTGCAGAATTGCAGTATTCACTCTCAGTCTGGTGAAGTTGGTGCAAGCTTCTCCCTGACATTGGTGTACATGAGATGAGACCCATTTGTCACATTTTGCCAATATTTCCTGCACAGAACTGCAACTTCTGCTTCCTATTACTCCTCTTCCAAGCTGGTAATGTCTCTGTCATCCTTAGTGACACAACACAGAAAATACTTCAGTGTTTGTGAAAGTTACTTACGAGTATTTTCGTGTGCTTATTTATTTGTGCTGACTAACTACAAAGAATATGTGAGGGTAATTTGAAAATCCTAGATTTGAGAGAAACACGTTACAAAGTGCTCTTTTGGGAGAATGACCAGATTTTAACTTTGACCAAATTGTTGGGATGACTTTCTGTGGTAGAGTTTTCCACGCTTGAAAAAAAAAAAAATCTGCTTGCACTCATTTCTCTTGTCTTTGTGCCTCTCACTGCCTCTGTGTCTGTCTTTAGCTTTCTTTTCTTAAACATTTTTATTTGTTGTTCAAATATTTGCAGTACTTAGAAGAGCAGAAAAACTTCAAGCATTTTGAAAACACAGAAGGGCTCCTTAAGCTCAATGAAAATTACTGAGATATTGCTTTAAAGTGCCCTGCTTAAATAAATTAGAGAGTTCTACAACTCTTAAATGCCCAATAGAGATGCAAGAGGCGCCTAGAATAATAGACTAGGTCACACTTAAATGAATCTCTGAAGAACATAACAGTAATAAGATAAACTGACTCTGCACTAAACCACAGAAGCACAGATAATGCAATACAGCTACCCTAAATGAATGTCACTTAGAGGAAGTGACCAAGTGACGGACTGGAGCATGAAAAGGAGAAAAAAAAATTAAAATTACTTGTTGAAAGAATCAATTTTTCTGAGTATCAGAGCAAAACGTTTCCAAGCTTATAGATAGCTCCCCAGAAGCAGAAAGGCTTTTTAAAGCATTTCCTTTCATATTGAAGCAACTCATTGACTAGATTTACACAGTACTTGAATTTAGTAGCTGCAGGTAGGAACTAATAAAGCACTGGTGCGCAGTGCTGGGCTTTTCTGGTAACCACTAAATCCAGGATTTAACCCTGGAGAGCGTCAGAATATTGTTGTGATCAGATTTTTGTCAACAGGCCCCGTGCAAATTGAATTTGGTAGGTTCGTCAAGGTTATGTAACAGCAAACATTTGGAAAAATTGGGCACAATTGTCAGCCTTTGCTCTGAAAGGGCACAAGATTAAATGAGCATAAAAATTTAATTGTCCTCTCACCCTCAATGAGGTTGGGGCTTTCCATATTAGGGTCGGACTGGCTAGTTGAGCAGCAATTTTTATTTGGCCTCTGGATAAATAGATGCATTCAGCCTTCTCGGGCCTTCAACCTTCATTAACACAGAAATTAATCACATAAATTAAACATATATATTTTGCTGGAAAAAGTCTTAACAAGCTGCATCCTCTACTGGATGAGAGAAAAGAATCAGGCATGTGTACATATTTAGCCTGACAATGCCAAGATTTCCAGAATATGTTTAAATTTCTGTCCTTAATTTTCAGAGGAGCAGATTGACAGCTGGTATAAATTGTCTGCACTAATCACAGTAGAGCTAGGTCAATATATACCATGCAGGAGTTGATTTGCAGTTTGCTTGCGGCGCTCAAATTCCCATTCTCAACATGTTTTCTCTTTCAAACTTCATTGGTACATTGCTGTGATTTGGTTGCTTTCAGTGGAGGTATATGGATGTCTAATTGGAATAACCAAGCAAAGAATTAGTCCTTTAGATCTTGTGAGGACAAGTGTATTCTTGTGCTTTAGTAGCGTAATGCAATGTGCGTAAGATACCAAATCTGTGATACATAATGACGTTTTACATTTATATGGTCTCTTTCATTACATGTAATCCCACAGAGTTTTACGAGTAGCTTAATGGCAGCAAACTTTCTGATTTTTGAAGTGAATTATTCTGCCCTTCGATCAGTTAGTCAGTCATGTAAGCGACATTAAAGAACAGAATAGTCACTGATAACCTGGGTGCTTACCAGAGTTGCAGAAGTTCTTAGCCTCCTACCATAAATGGCAGCACGTTATGTGATAATGTTGACTGCAAGCCATTGAAATAAGGCAGGATTTGCTTAAAAGCAAATGCTGTGTATTTAAGGTTTATTTTTCTCATGTTTAAAATATGAAATTACAGAGTAAAAGGAAGTGGTAAAACCTCCATCACTCAAAGCCATGGGAATGTATCCGCTTGTTCACACATGCTCCATAGTTACTGAAAGTGTGATTCTCATTTTACCTACTAATCCAACACTTGGACGTATTTAGAAGAGAGCTTAGTCCTAGCCCTCCGTTTTGATTTCCAAGTGATTATAAAGAAGAATGTGCCGCATCATACCTATCTTTTGTGTGTCAGTGACCAATGAAACATTCAAAGTGCAATTCATAGAATCATAGAATGGCTTATGTCGGAAAGGACCTTAAAGATCATCTAGTTCCAATCCCCCTGCCATGGGCAGGGTTTCCACCCACTAGATCAGGCGGCTCAGGGCCTCATCCAGCTTGGCCTTGAATGCTTCTAGGGATGGGGCAGCCATCACTTCTTTGGACAACCTGTTCCTGTGCCTTACCACCATTTGAGTAAAGAATTTCTTCCTAACATCTAACCGAAATCTCCCATGTTTTATTTAAAGCCATTAAAGGCTTTAAATAAATTTAAAGCCCCAAAGGGGGTCCTGTCACTATCAAACCATGTAAAACGATGATTTCCCTCTTGTTCATAAGCTCCCCTCAAGTACTGGAAAGCCACAATAGGGTTTCCCTGGAGCCTTCTCTTTTCCAAGCAGAACAAGCCCAGCTGCCTCAGCCTTTCTTCGTAAGAGATGCTCCAGCCCTCTGATCATCTTCTTGGCCCTCCCCTTGACCTGCTCCAACAGCTCCACATCCTTCTTGTGCTGGGGACCCCAGGCCTAGACACAGTACTCCAGATGGGACTTTATGAGGGCAGAGCAGCGTGCAGCAATCGTCGCCCTTGCCCTGCTGGTCATCCCTCTTTTGATGCACCCCAGGATACAGCTGGCCTTCTGGGCTGCAAGAGCACACTGCTGGTTCATGCTCAGCTTTTCATCCACCAGGACCCCTAAGTCCTTCTCTGCAGGGCTGCTCTCAAGGAGTTCTTCTCTCAGTCAGTACACATATCTGGGATTGTCCTGACCCAAGTGCAATGCCTTGACTTGTTGAACATCATTAGGTTCTCATGTGCCTGCTTTTCAAACCTGTCCAGGTCACTCTTGATGGTATCCCTTCCTTCTGTTGTACCAACTGTGCCATTCAGCTTACTGTCAGCAGCAAACTTGCTGAGGGTGCACTTGATGCCACTGTATAGGTTGTTGATAAAGATGCTGAAGAGCATGGGTCCCAAGACTGGCCCCTGGGAGACACCACTCGTGACCAGCCTCCATATAGATGTAGATGACAAATTCCAGATAGGCCAAACTGCATGCAGGGCACTGAACTTCTTTGGGTAATTTAAGCACCTCTCATGATAGATGTGAATGGAATTTGATGCATGTGTGTCATGCATCCATCCCCACGGAGATGCATTGAAGAACAAGCTAACTTCAGGCAGTGAAACGTGGTTGTTTCATTTTATAGCCACTGGATGCTGCCAGATCTTCCTTGGCCAGCTCCTCACTCCCATCCATCCTTTGCTCTGTGATGCCAGCTGCTGAGGAGCAAAGAGGATTCAGGGAGCTCTGGTGCTGTGGGTATCCCACTGTCTGTAAAACAGCAGGAGATATTGAGCAGTCCTCTGAAATGTTGCCAGCATTGAGGTGAATTTCACACCCAGTCTGGATTTTGTAAATCTGGTGTTCAGCTTCAGGGGAGCTGGCAGCTCTCTACCTTAAACTGGCTGGAAGTTAGAAATGTTTTCTTATGGAAAATAGTATAAGTTTTAAAACAGCTTGTATGATAAATCAGGGTTAAATTAAAGGGAGGGGGAAGCCTTATTTTACATGTGCAATGGTGAGTGGGTGGGTGGCAGTTTCTTGGAGAATCCAGTTGTTAAGAGAGCAAACAAAAGAGCATGGTTTTGGCATCTTAGATGGCTTTCTGGAAGCCCCTGCCCCATCTTGAATTTTACAAAGCTGGAAAGGGGAGAGAGGCAAGGAAACAGGAAGATAAGGGGCACTGGAAACCTGGGGAGCTTGTTTCTGGCACGTTACTCTTCCCCTTGCTTCTCCTGGTTTCTTGTCTGGGAGACTTCTGTCAATTTAATAAGAGGGAGATTAACAGAAGCTTTGTGTCTAGGGAAATCATTTTGTTTTTCTGTTAAATTTAAATGTTTTCCACAGAATTTTTCAATTGTGCAAGCACAGCACTTCTGATTAGAAAATTATCATGGGAGACAATTTCTCTGCTCTGTTTTGATTATCCACCAGTGAATGAAACATAGTCCACACTGCTTTATGTAGCCATTATGGTTACTTTTAATAAGATTAAGTCTTTTTCTCTGAGGTGTTTTGGCCAAAATTTCAGCATTTTGAGCAGGAGAAAAGTACATGAAGATGCCCAGAGTTATTCCATTAAATGTGCCTGTGTTTCCAGGAAGAATCTGATTCTCTGTGGCTAGTCCTCCAAAATACGTGCCCCCTGCTCTCAAGAGGATTCCGAATTCTCTTTATGACTGCGTGGTCAGTCTGTGCCACTCCAGATCCCGTTAGTGCTGCATCTACAGCGCCATGCAAGTTGAGTGGAGGAAAGGACTTCTCAACAACAACAAAAAATACTATATGATAAAAATACACTCTCTAAGAAATACTAGCACTGATTTAGAAGTTAGACTAAGACTACACAGGGGTGCTTCATTGCTCCTCTGCTGGATGTGGGGAAAAAACTCATATATTGGAGGGACTATGAGGCAGTAACTTTGAATTCATATGCTGCTGTTGGATATTACTTTTGTCAGGCTGTTTTATCTTATCCAAGAGGTTATTAGGTATTATCACAGTCGATTATGTTTTGTTACCTCGGAGTGCTAATCATCGCATTAGTATTTTCATGTTGATAATGAGTTTTGTTACTGAAATATTAAATATGAGGGGAATATAAATTGTGAAATTTGATATTAGGCAATGATTAATAACATGATTAGCAGAATAAAGACTTCTTATAAAAATTTCCTACTTATTTTTTACTGCTGTACTAGTGTCTCCATTTACCTTTTTTGTTCAAATAGCAGTAGGGCACAGCATTTGAATTTACCCACAACAGTCTTGAACAGTAACTACAATTAAAGCTAATTAACGTTTGTTATTTGGTATTAATTTTACCTCTAGGTATATAGTGCTTTTAATATCTAGTTGTGAGTTGATTAGAAGTCTCTTTCTTTCTCTGGAGAACGGCAGGATGAAGTGAAGCTTATTGGCACAGCAATGTATTCTGGCTCAGAAGTGTGAGGTGGGGAAGGTTGCCATCTCTCAGACCTAAAGGATTTCAAAGGCTGCAAGCTTAACAGAAACTCTTTTAATTTCATGCCATCCGTCTTGTTTTCGTGATGACCCATGAAAATTGACACAAGACAGTGGTATGTCAGCATTTCTTAAAGGAAAATTGGTTTGTTACTAGAGCTTTGGGAACGTAGAAAAAAGTCATGGGAGGAAGCTTTTCCACCGGCTGAGAGGGAGAAATAAAGCTTCCCTGGTTTGTAATCTTGCTTAAAGTGAGAAAAGATCTGTGCAGTGTGGAAAGTAACAAAAGATGAGTGGGCCCCAGGCACTCACTGCCCTGTTCTGGGCCAGTTCAGGCTCTGACCGGACCAGGACTGGTACAAATATGTTGCACTTGTATCATCTGTTCCGTTATTTGGTAGCTTACCAACCTTTAAGTAAAGTGAGAGTGTGCAAACCAATCTAGGACCAGAGGGACATCAGTCCCTGCTCCTCCCAATCCCAGCTCTGGGTCAGTGACTTGTGCTGAGCCCTCTCTGTATTGTGCTTTCTTTATTCCAAACAAGTGTTTTTGGGAGAAAAGGAAAATCTCCAGCCTTCTGGCTTATTGGAAATAGGGACACGTGGAAGAAAAGGAGAAACTGTTGTTCCCTCACTTGCGTATTGCCTTTCCCTATTTTTGGGCATTGTCTATTCAGGTTATTTCTTGTGTAACCTATTGCACAGACATCAGGGCAGACCATCAAATTAGATGTGTTGTGACTTAATTTGAGTTAAGGTGTTTCCATCCTAGGTGAAAAGCAATGTGGGCTCCACTTCCCTCAGCACACTGCTTTGCAAACCCACACTGAAAGTCTGCTAGATTAGCGTTGCTAGCCAAGTACAGAAATCTCTGCTGGAAGTGAACTCACGGGTCTCTATCCTGGAGGCTGTAGGCATTCTGAACCGAGGGACGGATTTGGCAGTGTGTGGAATGCAAGACTTTTTTTTAGCAGCTTACAACGTTGCAAGGTGATGAGCAGTCCTCACAGTGCTGAATGTCCCCACTTTCTCCATCACATCTGCAGAAATAGAGGGTGCTTCAGGAGCACTCTGCACTGCAAAGGATCTGTCATCTCTTCTGGTGTTTTCAGAAAGAAAAAATCACCACTGAGAGTCTCCGAAATCCTCTAGCTTTTAATGATCCATCCATACCTTTCCATTGTGTTCTGCTGGAAAAGACATTTAATTTATTTTAAAAGATCTGGGGTGTTCAGTGAGCCCCGTTTGCACATTTATTGTGACATATCCAGCATTCCCAGCAAGGGCAACTTCTTAGCATGGAAGGCTGCAGAACAATGCAGCTTTTTTTTCTTTACCCCTGTTTCTGCCAAGGAATACAAGTCTTGCAGAGAAGAGAGCATCTCTCATTATATAAAAATGTATGTGCCTGGTTTTGTGTATTATATAGGTGGGAAATTCGAACTTTGCTAAAAATGAGCCATTCTGGAACTGGCTGCTGTAGGTCCAATGACTAAATTGATTGTCCCTGTACCCTCTTAACTTGAAAATGCCTGAAGAAAAAAAATGTTTTAAGGTGAAAATGACAGTACTCAATTTAATCAATAGAAACATTGCAGATTTTAACTCTTTAGTAGCAGGTGATGGCTGCTTGAGGTATGTGAGCAGTGCTTTTACGCTGCGGAGCCCTGGCACAAGCTTGTTAGTGCTGCTGCAGTAGAAGTAATAACAAAATCCTCTTTGTCTCAAGTTGGTATGTACAAATTCTCACAGGGAGAAACAAAACAACACAAAAACCCAACAGTCCAACATGTCAAACCCTCGCTACTTTCGCATGTGAAAATCCCCTGAGAGAAATATTGTGTATCGCTACTGTAGATAGAGTACATGTACTCAAGAACAAAGAGGGCTTAAGAAGAAGACATGGTGAATATATAATAACTCTGAATAAATACCGTAAGTCCTCTCTTGTTTCTTTGCAAGTGCTTTTCAAGAAGTGAATAATGGTAAAGCTCTCCAAGTCACTTAGGGTCTGAGCCTGCAAATATCTACTCATATGAGTACTTCTTACTCATGTAAGTAGTCCCATTGAAGTCTGTAAACCTGCTCATGTGAGTAAGGCTAAACAAGTTCAGGGTCTAAAACACTATGAGGGAGACAAAAGCATATACAAGTACAGCCCTAAGACTCTTCAGACATGGAGCAGCAAAAGATTTATCTGAGGCTTCCAATGTAAAGCCTTGTAAATTAGTAGGAAGATCTAAAAAATCAGGCCGCCGCTGCATTGGGAAGCAATGGAGCTCTCTTAATATGGGGATATAGGGGTAATGTGATGGAAAGACTTAGATGCAGCATGTAGTCTACCAGTTGTATTCTGTATCCCCCACAATCAGAGCAGTAGCTGGAAGTCTAGTGAGCAAATAATTATAGTAATCAAGTCATGATGAAACAAAGGAGAGGCTATTATTCCAGCAACTGGCCAAGGGAACACAAGTTTGGCTGGCTGGATTCCTGAAGGAGACCAGGATTTACTACGTAATGTGGGGTATAAACTTTGATGCATTCAAATCATTTTGTGGACTTGTTTGTTTTTATTTTTTGAATAACCTCTGACTAAAAATAAAGTGATGTTTACATCTGTCAATTCAACTGGTTAAGTTTTGGACAGTAGTAAATAGAAATCTGCTAAAAGACGGGGCTTGCCTGTCGTCTATATTCACGAATATAAAAACGATTTGCAGTAATTTATTTCTGTCTTATGCTCAATCTGATGGAGCAAGGAACACAGTTCTTTCTGTTCTGAAGCTAGAAATGTAGAAGTAGCAACATTTCCTCTCAGGCTTTTTGGGGAGGTGCAGCTCTAGCTGTGCTCCGGGGCTGTCAACAGGGCAACGTGTGTCTGTACACACTGCACCAGTACGGGCTGCAGTCTGGCCCTGTGCATCTCCCACAGTCCCTTTCAATAAGTGAGGCTTTCCCTTCAATAAAAAAGCCTGGCCTGGCTTATCTGGTTCATGCAGAATGTGATGCAGCCTCAAGGTATTTGGGGATAAGTAATACAGGTATCTGCTTGGCCCAGCTGCCTTCTGTGCTTTGCACCTGTTGTGGATTTTGACACACGAGTATAGGAAAGGCATGAGGTAGTGCAAAGGTCAACAGTCTTTTAATTGATAAACCTGTGTCCTAATCTCCATTTTGCAAGAAAGGGAACTAAGGCTTATAGAAATTAAGGCCTAATGTCACAAAAGTCAATGGGTAATGTAAGATGGACTTTTGGGGCATCTCCCCCAAGCAGTTTCCTCAGGGTGGAACATGAAGCTTCTTTGAAAGGAGAAAGCTCATGAGATCTCTTGATGGAGATCTAGATCTTGCCTTGTGCTTTATCCAGGTGATTACAATGTCCTAGGTAGGCTTGCCTGTTGCTTACTGGGCTGCTTTTGAACTAAGTTCTCTTGTAATTTGAACACAGGTTGAAATGGTGGGAAGTATGACTGATCCAATGCTGTAGATATTATGTTCTTTTGTAACCTGAATAGTCTGTAGAATGTTTTAAGCAAGGCTGAGGTATCCCACCCTTTTGCTGAAAATACCAAACCACTGCCTTGTTACTTTCATCACTGTTAGCTGTGCTCAAAGTCATTTTTTCCTCGTCATTCAAATAGCCCTGGTTTTTCTCTTCCCAAAGTCGGATTTTTACTCAAGAAATTGGATGTTTTCTGTGAAGTGTGGCTGGTCCTGAAATGCCTTGGGATCAAGTCTTATACGTCAAATACTGAGAAAACCGGCTAGTGGAGAGATTTCTTGTTTAAAAAGAAAAAAAAAAAAAGAGGAGTGGAAGAAATGATTTTATCAACATTTTTTCCAGGAATCCAAAGGAGTTTGCCTGATTTGTAGTTCTGTAGATTGGACCATTTGGACTAGGATTTCTCTGTTTTAAAGTCAGTGGTATTCATATGAAGTTAATAGAGTTTCTACAAGTGCAAAATCTGTCCTCTACTCTTTCAACTTTTAAGAGAGATTTCATCTTTGTGCCCTTTTCCCATTTTTTCTAAGGAAAAAAAAAACATTTAAGGGGGCGAAAATAGAGATAAGAAAGCCCATGAAGAAATACTGTTTCTAAGTAATGTACTTTTAGCAATGACAGCTTAGTATTTTTGTTAAACGGCACCACTTTCAGCTTTCAAAAAGGTTTAGCCAACAGTGCTCACACTGCTTTCGACAAGGTAAACCTTGCCCACTCGTTATAACCTTTAGGTCATTCCAATCATGTTATTTCTCCCATAATGCCAGAAGTAATGGAGTAGGCAGGAAGTGAAAGTAGAAGTTATACAGCACTGCTCTCCTGCCTTTTGTTTGCTTGTCTATAACTACCTTAAACTACTTCCTTCTCATCATTATAACAATGGGATGAAATGGTTCTTTATAAATGGCCATGAAGTAAAGGCAGGCTGCAAAGGCTTCTGTAACCTATTATTATGACCTTTCTCTCATCAGTAATTGTTTAGCAATTTGTACCTGAAAAATCTAAGCCGTCTGTAATGTGCCACACAAGGTGTGGTGAAAGGGCTTTGGAGACAGATAGAATAATTATTAAATACCAGTGTGGTACAAAGCAGCAAGTCTAAACAGCATGAAAAGGCATCAGAAGGTTGAATAGTGAACCTATCTTCAAATGCATTAGGCTCTGGCTCGTTTTGGTGAAATAAATGAATGTGATTTAAGACATGGAGGCTGCTGATGCTGCGTCTACATTAACTTTTTTAGAAAAAATTCCAAAATTCTGCTGTAATTCTGCTGTAGGTATCTGTAGGAAGAAATCAGACCCCAGAAAAATCTTGATGTGTCACAGAAGTTAGCAGGAACACAGAGGCCTGAAATACCCTCAGACTTGTGTAAACTCCAGGGTTTGTGGTAAGCACCATTTCAGTCCTCGGATTTGTTGAGATTAAAGCTGTAGCAGCCTGACCTTTCCCAAACTACTTCAGTTGATCTCTGGGGGTAGAAGCTTTATAGGTATTTTCTCACTAATTTTTGAGCATGGCAACTGATAAAGTTGTCCTGTGGCTCATGATGACTCAGAGCCAGACACAGTAGGCATGGGTAAGCGTAATGCAAGATGAATGTCAGTAAATGTCTGTGGGATGTGACCGCTTCTGTGTCCCCAGTAGTAGGAGCTGCAGTAAGGTCTCTGCTTATGTTTTCAAATTGAAAAGTAAAACTTCTGAAAGTGTCCAATGTTTGCCTTAAATCAGATCATTTGAGGTATTTGGTCCAACTGTTCTTGTCCTAAGCCTGGCCACCCACTATTTTGTGTGGTTTTTCTTTTGCTGGCCCTTTTCCCATACCCGTTAGTGTTTGCCCAGTGAGTGCCAAAGCTTTCATTCTTCCTTCCCTGAATGGCTCCAAATTTGCATCTCATGCAAACAGCCCAGCTGCTGGAGTCACACTCGCAGTACGAAGCTGACACGCTATTTATACACACTTTGTCTTGGGTAACAACTTGTGCCTTGGCTATGTGGAGAAAATAATATTGCCTGACTCTTTTTCTCACTTCTTTTTTTTTTTTTAAATCTTCCTTTTAAAATATTTTGACAGATTTTTCTAGCTTTATGGTTTTGGCAGCAGTCGATTGGCTTACTGTTCAGTTAAGCTTTTTCCTGTAGGATTTTGAACACCCTCAGCCCGGATGGCTAACGAGGGACATCAGCACAAGGCAGCAGCGTGGGGATGGGCAGAGCAGGAGCTGCCGCTGAGCCCTCTCCTGGCTGGAAGCAGCAGCTCAGGCTGCTCTAGGCACCCTGGCTGCTCCAGCAGGTCAAGTAGTAAGAGATAATGTAGGGATTTATGCAGCAAACAAGACTAGGCTCTTCCTCTGTAACCTCAGCTATTGTCACTGCATGTTCCTTAGTAATACTCCAGACTTCCTGCCCTCCAGGCACATCTTTTCCAACCTGTTTCCTTTGGCTTTGGCCATATAAGTTTGACAGCAAGCTGCTAATGGGGAGGATTGGTCCTTTGTAGTGTTGGACTGTTGGTAAACTGGATTGTGTCTCCATGTGGGTGCTGATGTCCTCCCTTCAGAACAGCGCTACGCCAATGCAGGTGACTGAAGGCCTGAAAAAAGAGTTTCTGGGATCTAGCTTGACCCTCTTGAGCTGGGATCTCTGCAGTTTGCTTAGATATGGATTTGCTACCTACCCCCCCCCCTCCCCAAGCCCTGTTCCCAGGCTCTTTGCAGAAGAGCCTGATTGAAGTCCTTGTGTGGCTTTTCCATCTTGCTGCTTCTTTCCTTCCCTGGGGTGAAAAGTCACGTCTGGTTGTTCCCATCCTGGCTATGTGCTGGGCATGCACATTGAGAGAGCTGTCGCTGTTTTACTTATTGTGTTACGGTGACTGTCAGGTCCCAGTGTTATATGTGGGATAGGAACACAGAAAAAGAAGTTTGCTCCTTGCCTCAAAGCCTGGTGCTGTCATACCTGGCTGGGCAGGTTTGACAGCTGCTCTGCAGTTAGCTTGCCTGAATGAATACCTGTCCAGAGCATCAGGGAATCAGCCCCTGCATTTTGCTCTGTCCTAAGAAAGGAGAGATGGATTCATAATTGCACTTGTTTGACGTTATCAAATTTCAAAGATGGTGTTCAAATCCCGCAGTGTGCCAGCTCGGTGCTTCCACCACAGAGCTGATGTGAAACGTGCACTGCAGCTATCTTTGCTCTGAGCTTGACATGAAGTGCCGATTTGCTACCTACAGCTCCTTGTTTAAGGGCTCCTTGGTAGCTTTAATGCTATAGAGATGGCTGCGTTTTTCTGTCATCGTTGTTGTGATGGTTTCTATAACATTTATTTAAATTTTGGGGAAAAAATTATTTAATTAGGTACTGTTATTTAGCCTAGTCTGCCCAGTAGTGTTGCATTATATTTAGCAGAGGAGCAGCTAGATGAATGTGTGAGCAGTGCAAAGCAAATGGCCATTTTTCCTCTTCCCCTGATGCTTTATCAGTTTTTCACTCTGACTTTTCTGATTTCAAATCCAAAGGAACTGATGAAAGAGAGATTTTATCTGCCACTAAACAGAAACTGAAGCCCTAACCCTGCAAATGTTTATTCCTGTGCTTAACTTTAAAATTAAGAATGTTCATTAATTGTTGGAAGATTAGAAGACAATTTGTCTTTCAGATGTGAGTCTACCAAACCACCTTTTCAATAAGACAGTGCTGTTCCTTCCTGCACACTTGCAGTAAGAACTGTCCGTGTAACACGGCTGCTGTTTGACCTCATTTAGTTTGCTTCCAATTCATAAGTGCTGGAAAAAGTTCCTCTATTAAACTCAAAATTTGTGTAGGAATTTTGGTGATCTGAAAATTCAGTGGCAGGCTTAGTTTTAAAGTTGGGCATGATGAGTGTCAAATTAAGCTGTCAGCACACTAAGCAATAGGGAGGAAGATGTGTACAAGTACACTCGCATGAACACACACAGGCATCTTTTTCCTCTCTGTGCCGACTGGTAAGTCTTAACAACAGAACGAGATGCTGGGAATTACATTTTAGTAATTCTTTTCTAGTTATGTCAGATTTCCAGCATGGTATTAGAGACATATGTGTCATCCTCACCATCACCCAACATATCATTGCTGTTTCAAACTGTTACCAGAGCTGTTGACACAGAATATTGTGTCTGTCGACAGCTCCAATTAGTTGGCGTGTCTGACTACTGACAGCACAGTCTACTTTTGTTTATGAAGACGGTGTGAGCTGTATCTCACTCTCACAACCTCCAGTGGCAGACAGATGGATAGAACTATATAATCATCAACGGAAGCGGGTGATATTCTGTCTTCACAAATCATCATGTGGAGCAGAACCAACGGCCTTTTGTCTGCTTTCAGAAATGACTGCAAGATTCCTCCCATCTGTCAAGTTATGAGGATGAATATGTATAAAATACATCAGATATATATGCGAGGTTTTGTATTGTGGGGTTTTTTTGTTGTTTGATTGGGGGTGAGGGAGAAGGGGGGAAAACTGCTTCTTAATTTTCACCAGATGTTAGCTATGAGACATGGAACAGTAGAGGGAGAAGCACAATCATTTTCTCTCAAATTGAACTTTTTTTTAAAGGAATGGACCAACCCCTCATCATTTGCAAATGTGGAACCCCATTGATTTCCTAAGGTTGCACAATTGCATCTGAGCACAGAAACTAGTCTAATGCACTCTTTACGTATATTTAATCCTCCCTATTGTGTGATTATAAAATCTTAGCAGCTGCCCAACCAGCGATGTTCTGCTTTTCATTTAATAGCAGTTACAGATACAAACTATTTTCAAATATAGTTCCAAGTTCCCGAGTGGTTCCTCAAGCACTATGTGTACTGAGCTCAGGGAGTGTTTGTTCCAAGAACAGACCCCCACAAAGTAGGTAAGTAGTATAAATTTGGCTAATTCATTCAAACAACGTGCTGCGTAGTGTTCCTTAAAAGACCTAATTTTTAAGTGACATTTGTTTTCTTACGAACAGTAAGACTGATTGACATATCTGGATTTTTTAAGAAATAAGGCCTTTTTTCCTTAACATATCAAAATATTAAGGTTTTCAATAGAAAAGTCTTTTGTTATAGACAGCAAATTCTTATAAAGCAAACAAATGTCCGCATGAAAGAGATGGGAGATCAGAATATGAATTGCCTTTGTCTGTTGCTCTGCCTAGCTTTCCTACTCTGTACTATATAACGTTTTTCAGCTTTTCTCTTCTGTAACACGTGCTATAACATTTAAGTGCCAATCTTGCCTGCTAAAAGTTAATTAGTGTTTATTATTGACTAAAGTGGAAGCAGGATTTGAGCTTTATCCAGGAATTAAGGAGTATGGATTCACTTATTTGCTATATTTCAATGATTAAGTGTCATTTCCTTACCCTTGTGGGAAGTGAATTCTAATCTTGCAAAAATGTCCTAACTTTCTCTGCAAAGTCAGCAGGATGTATAAAACATAAGCATATACTTAAAACATCAGGGAAGAGCACTGGTTGATAGCATTTTTGATCTTGTATTTTACTTCAGAAAGAGGTTACTACAAAGACAAGTGGAAGAAAAATCATGATATCCAGGATGTTTTTATTAAAGACATTGATTGTGGGGTTTTGTTCGTTTTATTTTTTTTCCCTCCTGTGTGTGTTCTGTAAAACTAGTAAGCCAATGAGAAAAAATCAGTAGGAAAGATGTAACTGCCTATTCGATTCTGTGGCTCTTCAGAGTAACCTCTACTGGGGTTTGAAGTAAAATGTTGAAGTTTCATCC
This sequence comes from Penelope pileata, assembly GCA_013396635.1. Taxonomy (NCBI): domain Eukaryota; kingdom Metazoa; phylum Chordata; class Aves; order Galliformes; family Cracidae; genus Penelope; species Penelope pileata. Next base: position 883,976 of record WBMW01006008.1, on the reverse strand, counting down.
CGAGTATTTTCCCATCTGTATTTTTTCCATAGGGCTTTTCTTGATTAATGAAAAGAACCTAAAACAGAGGATGAATGTTATTGCTCTGGATACAGGCCAGTTCCAAGTGTGTTCAATGCAGCAATTATAACAGATAAATCAATAATATAAAAGCACTTCATTCAAAATTCAGCAATTTTTAGGAAGTGCATGTTTTTTGATTTTTTTTTTTTAACTCCTTAAGTAATGGGATTGTATGAGAAAATACTTCTCACATGAATCTTTTTTTTTAGCAATTGAATTGAAAATTTACACGAATTTTGCACTCTAGGATTTTTCAGTTGTAGATGAGCAGTGGTATCTTGAGATTCTGCTGTGCACTCTGAAACTCAGCTGAAATTTTGAAAATTCCCTAGAAGGCCATGGAATATACATATTAAGAGACATTTGCTGAACAGCCAAACGAAATTGATCATGAGCTTTTGGATAACCAAAGAACAAAAGAGCAGCTACGTTAAGTAAATAATTAATTTTTGATTATCCACTCAACTGTACTAATTACTGTGACCCAGTTCTTAGAGATCCCAGTGAAATACTTCATGGAAGTCAAGCATTTATTGAAATGAAACATCTAACATGTTGATAATAGGAAGGCTGTTCACTGGTGTTTAAGAGCAGCTGAGCACATGTGGTCATGACAGCGACTGCTGGGAAGCCCAGGCTGGGAAGTTTGACAGTAAGCAGAGGACTTGCGCTAGCTTTTCTACTGCCATGGGTCATTGGTCCTTTTTGTTCCCTAGACCGTACTGGGGACAGAATTACTAGAAGTAACGATAGGCTGAAGCAGTATCAAGTGTGTAGCCACCGGCTATGTGACGTCATGGACACCAAGAGCTGCCGAAGAGCAGAAGTGCTTGAATGGGATTGTTCGTTGCACCTGCGTGTTCTCCCCTCCTTCCCTGACTTGCATAGCAGCAATAAGGGCCGTCTGGGTTCAGAAACACACTTCTCAGGATTCAGATCCTGGAGAAGCTGGTGGGTGGCCTTAGGCAGGTCCTCAAAGTGACTTCCCTCTCAAATGTTGTGTTTCCAAGAACAGCTCTAGGAGAGCTGGTCATTCTTCTGGGACATCTCCAAGTGTAACACTTTTTCCCATGATTTTTCTGTTGTTGGTCGATGCTCCATAATATGCGGGCTGTGGGACTGTCAGCATCCATGCTGGTTTTGTATTTGTTTTAGTCTTGTTTCTCAGACCCTATCTATATAGGGAAAAAAAAGTGATGAAAAAAGAGTATTGCTTAAACCTTAAACAGTAATTGCTGTTTGTTCCCTTAAAACTGAGCTGGGCTTTGGTAGCCAAGGACCTCACCACCTCCTGGGCTGCCATTGCACCAGGGAGATGCACAGTCAGATAAAACCTCCGTTGCCAAGAAGAATAGGCAGACCAGACAGAAGAATTGGTTTTATCCCCATTTTACATATAGGAATTGAAGCGCTCAGAGATTAGGTTACTTATGCAAGTCTGTGGTATGAAGTAGTTTGTATCTCTGATGTTCCTGTATGTGCCTTAACCACAAATCATCCTTCAGGCAAATTTACCTGTCACTTTGCTTGTTAAATGAGACTTACTCCTGTGGTAACTTCTGCAAGTTCAAACTTGTTCTGAGCACATTTTTGGAAGGACAAGTCATTGCAGATCCATACTTAGCACATGGGAGCACACAACCACCAGCTCCTGGAGTGTTTTTCATCAAGTGTGAGTGCTTTCCTTATTTTTTCCAATTTGATTGTGCTGGAGATATTCATTATTGAAGCAAGTTCTGTATCCCATGACATGTTTAATGTTAAGGAAATGTTTTGGTTTGAAAAGAGTTTAAAATCAAAGTAGAATTTTTCTTGAAACATGGGACCAAATCCTGGCAGCTGTAGTTGGCTTGAAATCAGTGGAGTTTCACCAAGGAAGAATTATTGCTCCTCTCTAATGGAAAACACCCCTTGGAGTTAAGTAAATGAAGAGGAATATACCTATTTTGTAGGAGGAACCAAAAATACATTTTAAAAATTTTTTAAAAAGACTTTGTAGGTTCAGAGGGCTAAGTTGTGTTTTAACTGAGTTAAAAGTCAGTTCTGTGCTGAGACCACTGGACTTTGTCACTGTTCACTGGTAGCACTGTATCAGCAAGTGGTTTTTTGTCTTATTTTGCATGGTTTGCTGTGTTGCCAGGTGCTAATCCTGCGACCTACCCTAATTCTCAGAGTTCTTTTCCTATTTTTTGTCGCAGGATAACAAGTATCTTGACTGTAATCTATTAATTGAATTGAATAAACTTGTTTCCCTAGCAGTGAGAGCATATTGTTTGCACACAGTGTCATCCCAGGCCCTCCAGCTATCGAAAGATTGCCAGATATGTTTATTAAACCCCCTGAGCTTGGAAAGAACACAGAAAACTGTCATCTAGAGCAATACGAAAGTGCCTATCTCAGCTGGGGATCTGGCTGTTATGAATAAAGGAAGAGTTTGTGGTAGAGTTTTGAGATGTAAAGAGAAAAGGCTTCCCTATGGTGCAAATGTGTTGGAAGCCTTAGGCGAGAAAAAAAAAACAAACCTGAATTGTTGCTGGCAGTACAATGTAATTATTGAGTTAGCTACAGCTAGGTCTGCGAGCTTCTGAGGTAAAGGCCTGGTGGCTTTGGCTTCTCTTCCTTTTTCCTCCCTCAGGACAATTAAAATTTTGAATTGTAACTTTTTGTGTTCTTACTGGTAATTGAACCACATATATCTAGCACGTTTCTGATGATTTTGTAGAACGACAGGTTTCAAGTTTCCCTTGTTTTGTGTCTGCTTCCTTTCCTTGTTCTAAGTGAAAAGTGAATGAGCCAATAGTGAGATAAGAGATGGGAGGAAGAGTGGATTGGCTCCCGGCCTGAACTCCCATCTGGGAGAGTCCATACAGCTGGGATCTCAGACCCAGAGATTCTGGTTTCTTGCCCTATGTCCTGAGTTTATTGAGCATTTTCCCTATTGAAATGAAAGAAATCAGAAGTTTATCTGCATGCAACAGAACCAGAGCTGAGAAATCTAGATTAGATGTTTGTTTTCACCTGGAATCTCACATACCTGAAGGTGTATTAGATGAAAATTCAACAACTGCTGAAATGTCTTGATTGCCATCCCACTTTTAGAGACTGATAATTTCCTGAAAGCCAGCAATACAAACTGAAATCACATTATTAAAAAAGGGGAAGATTAATTTCTGTTGATCTGATGAATCCTCTTGAAGTTGTGACTTCTCTCTGGGTGATGCTGCTCCAGATGCTGAAGGGGATTTGTGTGTTCTTTACACCTCTTTTCCCCAGTCTCCACCATTGATCATTATGAAATTCTTGTGGGAGACTTGGAAAGAGATTTTAGCTTCCTATGAATTGATTTGATACACTTTGTTGTTCATATGAGGTGTGGCTTTATTTTAATGCTAAAATAATGTGTTTCGTGAAAGCTGTCTTTATTGATTTTTTTTTTTTTAATGTAACAAATGTTGTAGATGACAATTTTGGCAGTTGGCACTGCATAGAGGGTATACTGGAGTATGCAGGCAATATTTAGTGGTGAGAAGACGCAGAAAATGTGTTTTTCAGTAAATGACAAGGTGAAGTAGAGCTGAAATGAGGGCTGATACTTACCTGTGGTTCCCATAAATTGCCCCAAGATGATGGGGATCTTTCCACCGACTTTGAGCTGTGGCTTGGGTCCTGTGAGATTCTACCCAAAATACACTGTTGTTCTTGATTATTTGTTGTTATGCCTGAAGGCTCCAGTCCAGGTCTCTGGTTCCTGTTGTGCTGGATCACTATGGAAGCAGGCAGCTAGCACTGCTCTTAAAGCTCTTTCAATCTAAACAGAATAGCTGTTTCATAAAACAGGCCTATTCTAGAAAGGCATTTGATTCACGTGACAGCACACAAGAGTGGCCTGCTTGTCTTTTTGACTGCCCTGGTTCCCTGTTCTGCTCCCTGCTGCTGTTGTGATTAAGCCAAAACTAGATATAGGTTGTTTGTTTTTTTAATTATTATTCCTTAAGCTTAAGGAAGTATTTTACTTTTGCAGACATGCTTTTACTTCACTTTCTCTTGCAGTGTTAGCTGTATTTTCTTTGCTTTTCCAGGAGGAATGCTATCTCTATGCTATCTGTATGCAACTGATTGCATTCACCCGGATCTGTGAAGTTTCTGTAAAATGATTTTGGCTTCACTTGAGCACTTTCCAAGCAGACGCATTAAGATGTTTTCGTGGTCTGTTCTTTGAGTTGCATCTTTTAGCAGAGGTGGGTTTATTTCTTCAGATCACAAGCTGATTATTTGAAGACTCATGAGCTTTTAAAATTCTGGTTCTTGCTGCTAGCCTTGTAGGTGGAAGGAGAGAAGAGAGATTTTGAAGCCTTGGATTTGACCATGGGCTGATGAGGACCATCACTGTAGTCACCTTCAGCTGTGCAGAACTCAAAGGGAGCTTACACAGTCTTAAGGAAGGCGAGGAGTTCATTTATAAGTTCTTGCATGCTGAAGGGAATATATTCATCGCTCACTGTTAACCGATGCAAAATCCTCGTGTAGGAAGAAAACTGAAACTTTGCTATGCTCAGAATTCCTCACGTTTGCTCTGTTTGTAGTGCTTCCTCATGGGAGCAAATTGCTATGCCAGTGGGAAACTTAGGCTAATTGAGTGTCTGAAGGTGATGTTAGCTAGAAAGGAGCTGTGCAGAGGTGTTGTTACTCTACAGTAATGAAGTTCACCTGCTGTGGATTTTCCATAGCTGCATAGATTTTCTCTTCAGCCCACTATCAGATTGGGACATGCAGGGCCTTATGCTTTTCTGCTGATTCCCCTACAAATGTGTGATCCCAGAGCTAAGCTGGTAAGTTCCTCTTCTGTTCTCTTTGCTGGAGCTTCCCCAGTTTGGAAAGTCCCTTCAGTCTCCTTTTCTGCTAGCAAGTACCTGCATTGTCATAATTAAGATGAGGTGGTCCGTAACACCTTGTCCTTATTATCCACCAAGAAAGTGGATACTCAGCTAGGAGATCCGGATTCTGTTCTCAGCTGAACTGCTCACCTGATACTGAATGCTAAGCAACTGCCTTAGTGCCTCCTTGTTTTTATTCCTATCTCTTCTGTGACCTGTGACCTTAGGTACTTTGGAGGAGGAACTGTCTCTTATTAAATATCAGGTCCACGGTACAATATACATTTTTCTCTAAGCGCTTGCTCACCTGACTCCTTTCATGGTTTACTGCAGTTGTCTGTGATTGAGGCTTTGCCATTTAATAAACATTATGTTCTAAAATAACTAGTGGTTAAAGTAAGCAGGCAGCGATGAGTTAGGTTACTGAAGATGATGTTTACACAGTGTGAGCTCTGAAAACACTACCGAGTAGCTTTCCTTAGGAAAGATGGTCTTACTAGACCTCGTAGCTCTCAGTGTATATCTGAGGCTTGTTTTTTTCTTCCAAGGAAATCGGGGAGAAATTCTACAGCACCATCTGTAGTTCAACATCTTGCCTACAAATTCAGATGTGTATCACCATATAAAACAATTTTCAGTCTAGATAGGTACCATCTTTAATTTTTATATATTTAAAGATGCCTTTATATAAAGATAAAAATATAATAAATATATATATAAACATACAAATATATGAATAATTACATATGTTGTCGTCTCTACTTAGCTGAAGTCAGTGGCAAAACTCCAATGGATCTTAGCGGAGCAGAGCTTGTTCTGGTGCCCCTCTTTCACAGGGGATTTTGAGATTTCTGTTTGACTTGAGCTGAACTCCCAGTGTCAGAACTCTTGATGAAGGAATCTTCTAGGAAAAATATTGTTCAGTTTTGAGGGTTTTTTAGTGTTTTAAGTAAACAAAACAATTTTTAGAAGGTTAAAAAAATGTTTTGTTTTGAAAATAGAAAAATGAGAAGCTTTCATGCTGTAGAAAAATGGAAAATTCTGTAGCAACAATGAAATTGCGAGGAAATTGACCCAATTTTGAGTCATTCTTTGTAATGAAAATCTTGGGCTGTCAAAATATTTGTTACCAACTCTAGATTTCATTCCAGAAACTATATTGGTTGTGCTTCACACAGATTTTTTTTTCAGTTTTGCTTTCGGTTCTTGGAAAATGAAGAATACTACAACATGTCTTTGTTAATGTAACAATGACACCTTTTGGTGCTTTCCCATGGTCTTTGTGTCTATCCTCACTCAACTGCTAAAGTACATACCCCATGAAGCACTCATACATTTATTACAGAAGTAAACATTCCAGATGAAAATACTTTAACACCAAATAGCAAAGAGAATATAAAGAAATTTGGCTTAAAACCACTGTATCAGCATAGGAGAAAAATACCATTGACTAGCAACAATTAAATCAAATGTTTGTTTTCTGTGAAATTAGCCATACCTGCAAAATATTCAGATACAGGTTACAGAAAGCAAAATTATTGTATGCATTTCTTTAAAATCTTCAATTTTCCTTCCAAAAAATCCCCACATTATTTTTTATAATTTTAATGTGACATACTTGTCTTGATCTAGAAAAAAAAAAAAAGAAAGAAAAATCAGCTTGGATGACTTTACTACAAAGTCATTTTTTCACAGGTCTTTTACCCAGAATGACAGTCTGTGTTGCCTATTACCCCTTTACACAATATTCAGCTGTTATGATATTGTATATATGCATTAACAAATAAAGGAATGCATCCACAACAATTATGTTCCTCTTCTGCTTGATTTAGTTGTCAGCATGCATTCATGACTCTGTAAAGTATCTCCTTCACAGCCTTGTCAGGCATACCTTTCTCTCCCCAGAATGTCAACTTCGTGCAGCAGGCAGGCCAGGTGAGCTTGGCTCACTTTCAGGTTTTGTCTGTCTCTTTATCTGAAATTTTTAAAGGGGGGACGTCAGAAGAGGTAATTGCCATAAATTACACACTGTCTGTTGTAAATTGTGATGAGAACATAATTGAAAATTAAGCTGAGAGGCACTTCCTGGATTTGAGCAGTAAGAGAGCCAGAGGACAGCCTTTGCAATTTGCGGTGGGTCTGCAAAGTTGTTTTTTCCACCCCTCTCTCCAAAAGTGTAATTGATTCCGGTGCTGTACGATTACACTCCTGTGTCAAGGGTTGGCCTGAGGGTCCTGGAGAGGGTTATGGAGATGATTCCGTGAGGCTCACACAAATAATTGACTTGTTTCACGTGAGTACTGTGTGAGGGGAATATCAGCTTTTTCCAACAGGAGAAGTGGAGCTTGACTGCTTGTGTGGAGATGTCACCGATCAGAAAGGAACATTGTTCAAGGTTCCCAGCCATTGTGTGTTTGTGTGAGCCCTGGTGTATTTGTGCCTCTCGGGCATTGCTGGGGGTGGAGATGAGTATTTGAGCTGGGGGAGGGGAGAGTTAATTTTACTCTCTCTTCCATCCACTTTTTCCTCCTCTTTCCCTCTCAGCTAAATAAAAATGTGAAATGCTATAATGAACAAATCAACTTAAGTAGCTATTATTATTCATAGCAAAGAATCAAATGTAGAGGAGCTAAGTGACTGAAATGATAGGAATAGGGATCCGTACCAGAAAAAGATTAAAAGTTGAAATTTTTCCTCAGCCATAAAACCCTACTGCTACTGACCCAGCTCAGCATCCTTTCTACGCAGTGTGGGGCTGCACCAGCTGGCAAGAAGAGCTTGCAGATTTGAGAGTTATACTGAGAGGGATTTAGCGTAGCAACCTTCGTGGAGCACTGAGCCATCCACAGTACGCTAAAAAATAACACTGCTTTTTTTAATGATTTTTCATCGTAGCACCAAATGGTGAATTTGAAAGTGTGGCTCCATTTCACGGCAGAACTTCAGTTTTATGTCCATTTACGGTTTCAAGTCTATTTGCTTTTCTTTAGATCTACGCATATATGCAGTATCACTCCAGAACAACTAAATTTGTGAATAACAGAACGCCATCCTGTGAGGGAATGTGAATTATCACATTGCATAAAAGATCTGTGATAAAATGAATTTACTGTAGTCTCCCAAAAGCTGGAATTATGCAAAGCTGAGAGTACTTCTTTCATACTCACGATTCATGTGAAAATAATTGTGTATGTGTGCACGTACACACATGTATTTACTTATAGCCAGGGACTTTCAGCCTCCAGCTCTAAGGAGATTTAAATAAACATTTTCATTGCCATGGGGAAATAGCCTTTAAGCCTCTGAATCCAATTCCTGTTTTGAGTACTTCTTACCCCATTGTAACATTTATACCGCTACACCAGCCTTTTGTAGGTATAATTCTTTGATGGTGTTTCCCAAGACGGATGACCTTTTTGCAAAAGCCTCAGTAACTGTTGGGTAAAGAATAAGCAGTAGTAAAGTGGGCAGCCACCTGCTTTTGACATCCTTGGCTCCGCACCCCTGGGAATGGTCTGTGCCTTATGGGCTCTTCTGGAATTCCCCAGGAAGCAGGAGAGAAATGACTTGGAAGAAGACCAAAGTAGGGAGCTGCAAGGCTCAGCATGAAGAGATACACTTTGGGACCCGTACATTTCTACTCCTTTCTCCTTCTTCCTGCAGAACTAGAGTTTGAGACACATTATCACACATGAAATCAAGAATACCAAGAAATTTTGCATATTAGACCTTTATGCAAATCATGCAATGAGCTGCTTTACATATTCAGCAATAGATAGTTTATTTAAAACACTTAATGCCAAAATTCAGTTTTTGATGGAAAATGTCCAGCCCCACTCTGGCTCCTTTCCTCAAGCTATGATAGGCAGCTCAACTGGGCTGGCCTGGGAGAAGGGTACCTTGAATTACTTAAGATGAAGGGATTTTAGGTAGCTGTAGTTTCTCATAGTTGGCTCCTGTAAGGATGCAGGAAGCAGTGATGGTTATGTTGCAGACTTGTCTTGGCTGAAAAGTCCAAGGGGGTGTATTTGCAAGAGAACTGGGGAGCTAAATGGAGAGTTTGTATGTTTTTTAATGAAATTCTGACCCTTACATTTGTCTCTAAAATTAAGAAAATGTGTCTGGCACGTGGTTGGGTGGCTTTATCTGGGCTGTTGCAAAGTGGTAATGGCCTTGGCAAGTCAGTGCTGTGAGTGGAGTAGTGGAGTTCTCTGCTTCTCAGACCTGAGAATATCACAATTTCTTCATCCGATAGTTGTTTGCATTTGTTTCGAATCTTGCAGAAAAAAGTAAAATGTGGCACATCCTCAATTCTGGATCAGAGAGTGGAAATAGTGAATAATTATGGTACTGAAGGAAAGCAGTGCTGAGCGTATGATACTCAGAACATGAAATTCTTGTGGAAAGAGTTGCATTGATGAATGAGTGATGACCTAATTCCGAGCCAAAGCCTTAACAAAAGGTATTTTATGGCTGAAGTACTGGTCAGCATGGTATCTTTTCTACTAAACATCTCTGGGGCTGAGCACTGGTGATAAAAATGACTTTTCTATATTTCATCACAGAAGGTTTGACTAGTTGTTTAATTTAATTTCATCGGGCTCATAGAGCTTAACAGACAAAGGAGGAGTTAAGCTGCCGTACTGGAAAATGTGGAAATTACAGTCTTTTGTTTCAGTAAACCAATTGGTTTTCTGAACAGACAATCCCAGTCATCAAGTCGTGAAAGCAATACAAAGAAGATTGGAATGTGAAGAAACCTTCATGTCAACCAACCTGCAAAGAAAAGAAAGTCTTCCAAGGGCAACTAGAAAATACTCATGAGATTTCTTTTTCTTTATATGAAAGTCAACAAAACTGCATGTAGAAAAAATTAGAAAGTAATTTAAATGTTTTTTTTTTTTTTTTAATACACATTCATAGATTTCAGTCTTATTTGGACAAAAATCTTCTAAGATACTGAGGTTGATGGTAGGGGGATACAGAAGGTGGCTCTTTATTCACAAATGAAAAGAACCTTTGCTGATGTTTGAATGCCAAGTAACAATCTTTTCAGCAGGGAAGTAACAAAACAAAGTTCAAAACCCCTTGTAATAATAGAAGTAGAAGGAGGCATGTAGTTCATCCTCATCACTTATGACTAAAGTGATAGAATTGTTTTGCAGAGACAGGCTCAGGAAGCAATATTGGAAAGCACAATATGGAAGATGAACCAACAGGCTTGATGAGAAAAACACATTAGAATACATAGCGTTGAGAGACATGCTGTAATATGGCCTCTGGTTCTGGTTCCTTCCTGAGTTCTTAACAATTGGAGAGGGAAGGTAGGGGAAAAAAAAGAGCTACCAAGATATTCCAAGCCTTAGGATAGTTTATTTAGTTTATTGGGAAGACAAGGAATATGTGATTAGGTGTGTGGACCCATTTTTGGAGGAAGAACATGGGTGTTAGAAAGTGCAAGAATTCCTCTGCCAAACCCTAATTGGAGTGCAACAATTTGAGACTTAGCAACATGCAGATCCCACAACAATCATCTCAAAATAGCCAAGAGCAGTGGAGTTGTGTTTGTGCTCCAAGTAGTGGTTAATGTTGTGGGAATAGTGGCGTTTGGACAACCTAGGAAGGGTAGTTATTACAAGAAAAACAGAAAAGTGGTAGTGGGATGAACATCTATATTAGGAACAAAGTTTCTGTTTTCAGTAGCATCGACTTTTGGCATAAACTCCCATGAAGTCTGGTTTTTCCGTTTTTTTTTTTTGTTTTTTTTGTGTTGAAAGGGAACATTTCTTTACCTCAGTATAGGCTTAAAAGGATAAAATTCTGCAGTCTGAATTATACAGATTTTATGCCACTAAATAGTATAGTTTTGGCATTAAGAGATTTGATTCTTCTAAAACTGGATTTAAAAACTAAGTAGTGTGATACGTACTCTGTATTGCCAGTTGTCTATATTATCAGTTGTCCTATCTGTAACAATCAAATCCAGTTATAAAGCCAGGTGTAAGAAGAGCTGGCACTTCTCTCAACAGATCAGTTTTACCAACTAGTTTTAGGCAGTGTTTTGTCTTTCCGATGGTATGTTATTGGGATTGGAATTCCCGACTGTAACAGAAGAATCATCACCAGATCATGTAGTACATGCCCTTTCTTTAGCACAGTATTTTAGAGCAACTTTTACACCCTTTTGCTCCAAAAGCAAGGGGGTTTACTTGCCCTTTTGAGCTAGAGGAGAAACACTCTTAGCTATTAATAGTCCTGTGTTAAGAGGTCCTGATATTTGATAGGAGACAGAGTTTACATGTCGCTTGGATCAGTGTGTGTTGCCGTTCTCTATGATCGCTGCTTCATGTTGCATTTTCCTATAATGCTCTTCTAAAGCACTTGGTATTTAGTCATGCCTGTGGCATACAGTGCTCACTTTATTGTCTCTTCTAATTCAGAGAATGGAAGTCGTTCTCATTTATTCAGGAAATTTTCCTCTTTTAATGATGGGAAAAGTAGTAACGGGTTACAGGTGAAAATAAGCACACAATTAACACAGTTGGACTCATGGGGTTTGTTGGTACTTACTACTCCTTAATCAGTTGCAATTAACACAAGATGAGTGTTTACTCTCAATTCTCTTAATACTTGTGTAATTGACCACAATAATAAATTTACATCTATGTATGTGCTGAGATTTTTTTTTTTTTTTACTATTTACACTGAAGCTCGTAAAATGTTTTGTGTGCTGTCCAGATACCTCACATAAGAAAGCCTGAAATAAAACACAAAGACTTCAGTAGAGAAAGAAAATAGTCTTTTAAAAAATCAATGCATTTGGTGTGTAAACATGTTGAGAGCTAAATATCTAAGGGCTGTGGCAGAAATAAAGCCTGAAAACTACAAATTACATAGAACAGAATGGTTGTTAATTGCGGATATTTGGACTGAATTCCTGCTTTGTCACCAAATGTCAAATGAACTTTGGTCGGGTGAATTAGTCTTTGTCTGTTCCCTTTCTGTATTTAGAGGGAAAAAAATGGAGGGGGGGAATAATGTACTATCCTGTTTCACATGAAAAAGAGATGTATACTAAATACACCAGAAAGTTGAGACCCTGTGGTGATGGGGCCACAGCAATACTGAAGATAAGGTAGTGTAAGATAAAAAGATGGTTAAGAGACAGGAATGGAATTCAGACTTCCCCTAAGTTTAAATGTCATGGTTTACTTACAGTGTTTCTGTTTGATTTAACTTATTAAAAACCCCTTATGTCTGGTAGGAATGATTATGAAGAAAATTTGCAAGGGAGATTAAAAGGAACTTAAAAGTTTGTTCATAATCATGAGCAAACCACTGCATTTGTCTTTTTTCCTTGCTGCTGGTTGAGGGACATTATTTTCTTAGAGGACTTACTAGGGCCTGGGAAGCCCTTTTGGGACTGTGAAAGTGAGTAGCTGTAGGCTATGTCTACCACAGCAACATGAAGGTGGCTGGTGCTAGGGGGACCTCACATCCACCCTGTATTTTGGGTACTCTTAGTTGAAAACTGTCGCTAGCCTGGCCCAATGAACCAAAAGCCCATGAGTAATGTGATTTAATCATCATCAGACATCAGCAGCGGAATTGGGTGTGTTCATGGAGCTCTCCTTCCTGTTCAGTTTCATGTAAAGGAAAGCCAGTTTCTGTGCTCTGAGATTGCTGGGATAGGAACTATAGAGTAAATAAGGAGTTTTGTTTCAAAAATCTCTCTCTTGACCTTAAACGCTAACGTAGATACAGCCACAGAAGTATTTAAGCTGGAAAGAAGAGATAACGCACTCACAGTCATGGTACTCCTGCCAAGCTTTTTCCATGCAAACACTGAAAACAGTATGTTTAATTATGTTATAACGGCACCAGGAAGTGGCCAAGTAATACCAGACTACTTTCTGCTGGACACTGTAAAAATGTTGCTAGAAAGTCCCTGTCCCCAAAGGCTTTCCAGTATAAGTTGGAGAGGCTGATTGGGTGGAACAATGTAGGGATTTACAACTCCCAGCCTTGAAGATTACCTTCCCCACAGCTTTGGTACTTTTAGTTCAAGTCTGTGCTGGTGGGTTTAGATGAAACATGAATACAAGTTCAGCAGTAGGACTCCACCCTAGGTCTCTTGGGTTCCAGTCTTGTGAACTAGCTACCACACTGCAGTGAACAAATTTGCTTGTGTTTCTGTCATCTTTGTGCTATAACTTTCTTAGACTGTGGGTTATTACTTCATATCTGTAAATATATGCACGCAACTGGTGTGCATTGATGCTTTTAATACTTGGCATGTTCTCTAGCAAGTAACAAATGTATGTTGAATCTTGTCACTCTGTGTGTGCGTGTAGATGGCTGTGTCACCTTCTGCATGCACCGCTACAGCAAAGCGAACAGCAGCAAATCACAGGGGAAATAATGAACAAACGCTAAGTGCATAAACGCTTGCCAAACGTGATGCTGTTGGTTTGTGCTGCATGGGGAACCCAGAGCCAGCTGCTTGTTGTGTGTGGTGCTCACAGGGTGACCAATGGTCACCAAGGTGCTGGTGGAAGTCGCAGTGGAAAGCTAGACCTTGTGTTCTCCAGGAACATCTGGTTTAAATGGTTTGGAGTGTCAGTTCAGGGAAAGGGAATGGTCACAGTGTACCTGGAGGGGGAAAATGGCTCTTCAAATGGTTAAGATTAGGCTGCAGTTTCTTAGGTCAGTTTTTCTGCTGTGTGCACACTGAAGAACAGCAGCACAAGTGCTCCTGTTGTCATTGCTAAGAAGCTGCCACTCCTAGTTGGGTATTTTGGCTATGACTGCTACAGCATTGCTGTTGGGTGAGAGCTGATGGGCATAATCGTTCAGAACATCTGTAGTACAGGGCTGTTGTTCTGGTTCTACATAAAGAATTTGATTATTCCATTTGTTTGTTTTTTTTTCCTTTTAAAAGTTATTTGTAACCAAATGCACGAGCAGATTCACAACACCCCCTAATTACCCTTCTCTTTAAAGTCAACAGTGTAATGAAAACAGCAGAATGTTTTACCTTCTGTACCAAAACATAAACCAAACATAGAACTATTTTTCAAATTAGTTAAGTGTTTGGTTTTAATAGGCCCTTTGGTTGCTCTTCCTGAAAGGCACTTGCTCCATGCAGCCTGAAGCGTGTTCTGTGGTGGTCTATAATTTGTGAAAGTACACATTAGTGGGAAATAACAGCGAGAGGCTGCCAGAAGACCTATTGTCTGTGTGCATTGCCTTGCTTCTTGTAAGAAGACTTTTCCCCACGCTTATTTTTTGAATGCACCCTTTGTGTTTACAATGGTGATACCGTCTTGTTTTGTTTGGTTTAAGAAATTAAATAGTATAAATTGTTTCTGGTTACATATATTTGCCTGAGTTAGAAAGTGTTTCAGGGCTGCGTGCACTGTCAGGACTGCTGAGTCCAAGAGCTGAAACATCCTCCAGTGGGACTCAGTATCTCTATACTGGCATAAAATAGCATATAGTTCAAGTTCAGGGCTTTTGTTTCTCCTCTTGTTATGATCTGTGGGATCATCTGGCTTTTGAAGCTTTTCCTGGAAAACTGGGTAGCCAGCCCCTCTTTTCAAATAAAGGCTGAAGCTGTTGTCTTTGCTGGTTGTGGCTGTAGGAGAACATCAGCCATTCTTGCACTGCGACAAAATGGCATGGCTTACTCAAACGCGGCGACTTAGATCAGTGCTCCTTGTATACAAAGGGTATATGGTTTTCCTGCCTTAAAGAATTTTTATTTTGTGTTGAGCTATTAGGGGATAATACAATAAATGAGATGAAACGTTCCGCGGCGTAACTGTGTGGGTTCCTTCTCTCCCATGCTGAGTCATTTTCATTCGTGAATGACAGTGGCATTCTTCAGACTATAAAATATTGTAAAATACAATATGTGAAAAGCAAAGTCAGCTCTTGGGTGCATGCAAATGGCCATACTCTATCAAGCTGAAGTTGGTCTGTCTTACTTGTCACTTCATAATGCTGAGACCAGAGGTAAGAAGCAGGACTGTGCAGAGGCTCCTTCCCCAGTGCAGTGTTCCAGCGGCTGTCAGTCAGCAGCACAGGGATTTCCTCAAACATGGAAGATATCCTAGAATTATGAAATGGTACAAATTGTTTATGTTACTATCACACCTAGAAATCCGAGCTGTGAACCAGAATGCTATTGTGCGGAGTGCTGTGTAATCAAGAAACAAAGAAGCTGTTCTTGTTGTTTTAAATCTGTTGAGCTCACCATAAAATACAATTTGCATAGTCTGATAGTAGCAGATACAGAACTAGATCATGATTTTGCAAGCCGTGACCTGTAAATTTAACTGTCTTCCAGGGATTAGCCCTGCAGCTTTCCCCTTTGCTCGCAGACGGCTGCGCTCGGGAGAGGTGACGGCCCTGGCATTGTGTGCTGGAGGGACGCGTTCATCCCATGGGTCTGATCCTGCGGGAGGGCTGCGGAGACCACTGGCAACGCATTCTGTGCTTCACTAGTTCTAAATTTAAAACAAGTATCTTGATGGGGGTACACATTTGTAGCAAGTGAAGCAAAGTCGCATGAGAACTTACAGTATACGCGAAAAAGCAGATAAGGGAAAAAGGAGATCTTCAGCTCTTTGCTGTTGAAGGACCAAGGATTACATTTCAAAATACGCTTAAATGATTTATGAAAATTGAAAAAAAAAAAAACAATTTTAGGAAGGTATCTATCAGACTATTAGCAAAAATCAGTGAAACAATGATTTTTTTTTCTGTTAATATACCTTTAAAAAGCAACAATTAGAAGTAGTTATAAATATTTCCATCTTAAATATTTTCTCCTACAGATGCTTCCTTGCACTTAAATTGTGCTGACTGAACTGGAGCTTTTTTTTTTTTTTCCTCCCCTGGGCAGAAAGACAACTTCTCACTTAACAGACCTTTTATCACCTGCTTCCTGTTTTATCCTTTCATGGATGCAACTTTTCCTGCAGGAAGAAGGTAGGAAATACGGTTTTTAAGCAGCAGATTGCCATTGTACAATGTCATACAATTAAAATGGAAATAGATTGATTTTTTAAAATAAGTAATGTCGAAGCTAAAATGTTAAAAATGTTGGCTATTTACAAACAACACAAACAAAAGCCCCCAACACCACCCTTTAAATGGGAGAGAGTTATCATGAATCTTACTCTTTAAAATAAAATATTTCAGCTGTGGAGAAACTATACTGTATTGGACTGTTGTTATATTTGCCCAGGGGAGAGGTAGTGAAATCAGAAAATCTTCAGTATTCCTCCTCTTGCAAAGATTTAAATAGATGTTGTATTGATCTGACAGTACTTACTGACTAGCAGCAAGAACAGGAATACGTTTGCACAATGCTGAAAACGATTAAAGTGCATCAGTATCTATTAAAAATCACCTGCATGATTTTCGGTGAATGAGGCCTTTTGTGAGGGATGAAGACTGGGGCATTTACACTGTGATGTGATTATTCTAACTACCGTGACCATAAAGCTATGGAGATGGCAGTGACCTTTTAACCTTGATAAAATCAATAATGGACCTTCTTAACTTCAAGTCATCTGTTGTTGTTTAGTTTATACAAATTAGAAAAAAATATACAGAATAAGTCTACAAAAAACAAATGTGTTTTTTATCAAGATGCATTTTGGGAGCGTTGGTTAGCATTATCTGTCTGTACATTTGCAATATAAGAGCAGAATGTACTGTGCTGGAAATACACAGGCCTCTGCTTTGCGGCGAGTTTCTTCTTTAAAATCTGAAAACAACTCCCTCTGATGGAGGTGCTTGAATTTCTTCAAATGGTTCACAGTTCTGTGCTTCACTCAAATCTCTCCTGTTTCCTTTATCTCTTATTTACATGATGTTTTCTCTCATGCAGAGGCTTTGCAAGTAAAATCAAAATCAGTAGAGGCAATCAATTTTAGCTTAAAAAAATACTTCTTTTTCTTTTTTTTTTTTTTTTTTTTAAATATATATTCTTTTGGTCATTGAAGTTATAACTTCTTTTTGTGTAATCTAGCAAAGACTTATGTGAGTATTTAATTTCATTCACATGTTCAGCCCATGGGAGTCCTTACAACTGCTGACATGTAGAGACTGGGACACTGGCTGGCAGCAGAGAGGTTATCTGATTTTAGATTTAGCATATGGATGCTCATATTTGATATTGGAAATGGTTTTGTCTGTCAAATCAGTTGTGTCTTTGTGGTACTTGTGTAGTTTAGTAGTGATGAAAGTCTGTGGAATGAATAGGAAACAGCTGAGATTTAATATATATATTGGGACTTCTGAACATCTCTCCTTTGCACCTTTTTGTAATCTGAGTTCACAGCTGAACAGAATGACATACTATGGGAAAATCAGATATTTTGTTTAAAGAAGGAAAAAAATAAACGAAAAACAGCAATAAGGCACTGAGGGAAGAGAAAATGTCTCTACGAGTGCAACGGACATGAAAGAAAGTAAAGGAAAGTTAAAAATTACCATAGGGCAGGCAGGACACCTGCTAAAGAACCTTCTGCTGCCTCTCACAGCTGGAAGGAAAAATGAAAGAGATGCAAACAACTGTTCTGGAAGCATGAAATCAGCCTTTTGTCTTTTCGCCCCCTGCACACCCCCCCTTTCTGAACAGTTACAGTATGCAAAATTTAGGGGAATCTCAAAGTATGCAGAGGAAAAAAATTCAGCAGGCTCTGCATATAAAAAGCTTAGGCATGGAAGTGTGCCTCTTTGAAAACAGGAGCATGTTTGGGAGCTTCCCGGTGCATTGAAGAAAGTGGTAATTAATGCATAGTGAATGACTTCGAATGAAGGTTGAATAGGGGCATAACAATGGGAAGTTTTTTTTTTTTCCTAGGTTAAAGTGTTGAAAAAGGAAAGCTGTTAAAAGATGGCTACTGTGAAGCTACAACTTCAATCCTTGTCTGCTCTGACTTTGCTTTATAGACTGTGGTGGGTTTTGTTTTGTATGGGTCTCCAAATACAATGAAGTTAATTTGCACCAATTTCATTTTGTGTATGCTTTGGGTTTTTTTTAAAGGATTTCTCTTTTTTTTTTTTTCTTTCTTTTTTTTTTTTTTTTTTTTTTTGGCTGGGCTTGGTTCTTTGATGGTGCTTTTGAGCAAATGGTTTGCCCAAAGTTCAGATGATGTTAGCTCCATCCTCTTTTTCATTTACAACATCAAGGGGATTACAGAGAATAACTTTGTTGCCCAACATCAAGGCTAAATCTTCAGGCTACTAGAAAGGTAGTTCTCAGAAAGTGTGTCTTCTAATATTTTAGAACCTCCACAGGCTTCAGATAAAACAAGTATTAAATACAAAAAGCTCACAAGGATCCCAAGGAAGGTTAAACTCACACAACCTCCTTCATGTTGAACACCTGAAATGTATTTTTTAGACTGTTGGAGTGTTATCATAGTGAAGACAGCAGTGAAGTCTTATATAACTGAAGACAGAAAGAATAAAAAACAGCGCCTTGTTTAAAGACAGGCAATTTTTAATGGAACATGAGCTAAATATAATCTACTCTTGTTATCAAAAAGGGAATGTGAAGACTGAGCAAGTCATTTTGGAGGGGTCTTGAGGGCTGATTTTTATTGGATCATGAGCTAGTAGATCCGCAGTTTTGCCATGCTTGATCCAAGGCCAAAATTTATGAGGCCTGAGGACTGAAGAGTTTGGATATTCTTGAGAAATGAAAATAGGAAAGCTACCATGCTCAAAATCATTTCAGATATGTTTCTGTTGTTGATGGCTCTTAACGGGAGTTCTGGGCTGGAGTACACTGAATTGGGCAGCTCAGTCCTTTATCACATAAACCTTAATGGCTTCTAAGGGAGGTACGAAATTAAAAACAAACTACAGAGCTCCCAAAGTATGTTTTCTGTTTTTCTAGAGGCAGGTAAAGAAACTGTCTTATTTGCTGTGTATAGTCTAGCAGAATGTGTATCCTTTCTTCCCAGAACATCCCATTAGTACAGTTTTGAGAGCAAGATGAGTCACGTTAGCGAGCATGACTGAAAAGTTATCTGCTTTTGCTGCTTCCATAGAGCTGTTATCTGTCCTGGGCAAGTCTCACGCTCTCTTGCTTAACTGCTGCAGGTGTTTTATTGCCCTCCAGTCCTTAATGTTTGTAAAACGACTGTGAATTCTCATTCTATAATAGCACTCTGAAATGGCTGTTGTCAATGTTGTGGAAAAAGCGATGTTGATTCAGGCATATTTTTGTACTGTTTCCTTGTGTGTAGATGTAAGCCAGTGTCTCTGACACTCAAAATACTTATCAGCCCAGCTATTTTTGCTAAATTGAAAATGCCAGTGTTGAATTAATTATCTATTGGCAGACAGATGCATCTTTTGAACTGCATGAAATTCTGCTTAGTATCTGCATCACAATATGTATTTTATAGTGCTAAAATGTGTGCATGTGTGGTATGGACAACTTTCATTAATAAATAAATTCCTGATTTAGTTGTACCCTTTTTTTTTTTTTTTGGCTGCATATATTTGAGATTCATCAGAGATAAAGTTGCCAAACTACACTACTTTTACATGATTTGTGAAATTCTCTTCTGTTCAGACTGAGTTCCTGACTTCAAAACTTCCCTGCTTACCTTTTCTGGCTTGGTCCCTCAGGAAACTGTTAGCAGCCTGCCAGGGAGAAGCAAAAATGCTGATGGTCCAAAAAGCTGTTGCCACCAGCCCTGCAGCAGCAAGGCAAGGCCTACAGGAGCCTGGGGGAGCTGCAGGGCAACAGCTGGCACCCTAGCTCCCTTTCTCATCGTGGTAATCAGTTGTGAGACTTGAAGTTCTATCAATGATGATGGGTTTGGGTGTGTTATACACTACCCTTGGGCTGTATGGTATTTTTAAAGATCTTTTATTTAAAAATCTGTGAGCTGACATCGTATAAAATAACGATCAATCAAGATGAGATTATTTAGGTTGGTAAG
Source organism: Penelope pileata (assembly GCA_013396635.1). NCBI lineage: Eukaryota > Metazoa > Chordata > Aves > Galliformes > Cracidae > Penelope > Penelope pileata. The sequence continues at coordinate 864,061 of WBMW01006008.1, read as the reverse complement.
TCCTACAGACAGAAGGTGAGGGCTACAGTGGGACTTGGTTACTGAGCATTTTTTGAACTAGTTCCATTGTGAGTCTTGAGCAGACTTTGGTGATTTGATTGCGTTAATTTTGTATTTCCTCTCACTGAGTACTTATTATGGATATAGTAAGAGATATATGAATCATGAACAGGTACCTGTGAACTTCATACCTTTTAAGTCACAAAGTAAATACTATAGCCTAGTTTTATCTGCTTGTGCATGTATGTATGCTACATTTGCTCTGCTAGAGGGTAAAAAAATTAAAAAAAACATCTATGTCAGAAAATGTCAGGAGATGTAATGTAAGAACTCCCTCTGCTGTAAAAACTCCCAGCATATAAAATGTGCTGTAGCACTAGCCATTGTGACCCAGAAATAAAATGTTTCCTGTGAATTAGAAGGAGACAGAGTTGGATTAACTGGGTGACATTTCCCCATCTGTTTTTTATTTATTGTTGCCCTTTTCCTTTCACTGTAATTAGTGCATAGAAGTAACAATAGGCATATACTGCACTCTGAGCTACAAGGATGTGCCAACATTTTGAGCACTTTCCATTATTTTTTTCCCAGTGACACTTCTAAAACTCCTAGCATCTTAACTCTGCTGAAACCTATTATTTCTGTGAACTGAAGAGGCAATTTAAGGCACCTTTTCTGTTTGCAAACAATTTTCAAATATAACCTCACAATTTCTGAACTTTTCCCAAGGGCCTCATAAAATCGATAATTGTCCACTTTCCTCTAAGTGACTTGAAAAATTGAAGGTCTTACAATTCGAAATTCTGATCTGGATTTCAGGGTGCCCACCACCAAAACACTGCTGCTTAGAGGTGCTCAAAGCCACAGTTCCTCTCCTTGCAGAGAGCGGCTGTTTGAAAACGTAACCTATCCTGGGCTCCAGAGAACCCAGTTTTCATTTGGACTTTCCCCTAGCTTGAATTTAGAGGTAGTGATGCTCATAAATATTAAAGGTGACAGCTTGGCAGTAAATAAGATAGTTGAGATGGCAGAAGGGTGATGCAGATGCTCAGCTGGTGGCACAAGGGGTTGTGTAGCAGTAACCAGTGGTACTAGTCAGGTCATTCTGAGGACAGAAAAATATCTCCAGAGCAAAAACTCCAAGCCTGAAGCTATTTATCCTTAAGAAAAGATCCTATAAGGAAAACCACTAAAACCTGAGGCAAACTTTATATACAGCAAAAAGGGAACGAATGTGATATAATCTCCACAAAGACATAAGAGCCTGAGTAGTCTGGCTGAAAATTGAGGGTTCTTATAAAGCCAAAGTACGTTAGATAGTCCAAAATCCATGACTTGGCAGCCAAGAAAAAAAAACTAAAATCTTTTTCTGGCTCAGGGTTGAAGTGAAATCAGAGATTAGAAATAAAAAAGCAATTTGTAACAAATAGAAAAAGGGACACTAACAGCAATTGATATAGTTCAGAAGTTATGAAGTGTGGAAAGTTGATAACAGCCACTAAAGCATCTGAGATAAAGCTGTGTGAGAGGACAGTAAGAAAGTTTTAAAAAGGTGTTGTTTTTTTCTTTTTTAATGAAGGCCAACACAGTGGAATAGCTGTGTTATTGGACTGAGATGAGAAAAACATCTGTTGTGTTTATACACACAAAAGCTTTGAATCTGTATTCTGTGGTCAATGGAAAAAGGCCCCCCAAAAGGAATGTACTGGTGGAATTCTAGAAGTCAAGGAGAGTGTAAACATTTTGCCAGTGTTGAAATAGAGCAAGCAGAATTGCAATGGTAAAAACAAGATGATTCACCTGCTATCCATTCTGGGCAAAATAATAGATTATATGTCAAATAACTAATAGATTGTATCGTTCTGTTTCTTTCTGAATACCAAGCAAAAATTATTAGGTAACACTTTTACTGCTTCTTCATCATTAAGACTTCTCTGCTCTTCTCTCCTAGTTGTGAATCCTGCACTGTGGTCAGAATACAAGCAATTAAGTATGTGTTCTGATGCAATGGAGTAGGAAAAGGAATGTATTATTTATAAAATAAATAAGTAAATAAAATAAAAAATAAAGAAAAAGGATATAATGAACAGGAGCTGACTTTTGCTCTCTGTACCAAATGCTGGTTGGGATGATGCTAGCCTGGTACATATATTTCAGGGTTCTGCATCCCCTAAATATACTGAAAACTGCATAACGAATTCAAAGTTTTTAGGGCTAAATAAAATGTCATGCCATGATAGCCCTTAAGACCCCAATCTCTAAAGTAAAATGACAACCAATTCGATTTTAAATACATATGCATATGTATAATACATATTGAGACTGCTCATCCTTCTGGTTCCCAGTCACAGGTCTGAAAGTGGCACAGGCTGGGGACCATTCCCAATAAGCCATCTGGGTGTCGTCCTCATGTTTTAGATGGTGAGATAATTAATGTGGGCTTTACTTCCTCAGTCTCAGTGTTAGAGAACTTACTCAGACATAGCCCTTCTTTCCCACCCCCTATCCCTTGTGAAGAAGTGGAATCTCATCGTGGAGTTCTAAGGGAGCGGAGAGGGTCAGATTGGATGTTAGGAAAAGGTTACTTACCAGAGAGTGGTTGGGGGCACTGGAACAGGCTTCCCAGGGAAGCAGTCACAGCACTGAGCCTGCCGGAGTTTGAGAAGTGTTTGGACAACACTCTCAGACATAAGGTTTGAATTTCGGGTGGTCCTTTGTGGGACCATGAGATGGACTCAGTGATCCTTGTGGGTTCCTTCCAACTCAGACTATTTTGTGATTCTAATGGCCCTTTAAGCCTCAAGCTTTAGGAAATAGAAGAGATCAAATGGTGTGTCCCAGTTGGTGTGCTCTGATCCTACCAGCCACACACCTCCAAAAAAAAAGGGGATGAAATGATTAAGATCTGACTTATGCTCTGCCATAGTACTGTTCTAGCCTGGGGGACTAACTGCACAAGGCAGGAGGATTTATCTGCTGGTGAATTGGAGTTCATTTTTCTATTACGTCAGTGCGTTACCTCAAGGTGCGTTTATGTGACTTCTTTACTGTCTTTTCAGAGCATGACAGCTTTAAGTTTTGCTTTAGACTTTATTTTACACAGGATGCACACTGAAAATTGTTGCCAAGTTGCAAATCCATAGGCAGGAAGCCATATGCAGTTAAATCTAGAAGGCATAGATTAGACTAAGATTACACAAGGAAATACAAGGGGAAGTTGTGATGTGGCCAAAGCAAGCTCTGGAGACAGACTTGTATCATAGAAGTCTCATAATGCTTCACAGTGATGACAGTAAAGGTGTGATAAAGACCACACAAAACTCTTGGAAACAGCTTTTGAATACTTGCACAGTTTATATAATCTGTGGCCAAGGAAGAGTACTACATGCCTTTTAAGTCTCATTTTCTAGTAGAAGGAAGATGACGGCTAGAAAAAGATTGGAGACCTGGATGTTTTAGAGTGAGAATAACTTACTGCAGCCACATCTCAAAGTGAGGGAAACCGCATTAATGGGTTTGCAAGAATACACTGGACAAATCAATGTGATCTTGACGATATGTAGCGTAGGGAACAATCCCGGAATGACTAGTGTATGCATCCAAGTAATCTCTTGTTCTTCCCCATGTTTATTTTTTGTATAACCCTTGTGAGTACTTGATTCTTATAAGAAAGCTCAAGGTTTAGGAAACCTCAAGGAAAGTGCAGGGAAATTTCCCCAACCCGCCCAGGGCTGCTGTCCAGCTCTTGCAGCAGGACTTTCAGTAAGAGGACTTTATCATTAGGTCTTTCTCGAGAATTGTGATATTTTTCTCAGCTGACTTGGAGATTATGCTCAGGGATGTTTTTCCAAGTTTCTTTAGTATGAAATTGTTGAACTATGAATCTAAGAAAACTGTTTTTCCACATTTTTGAGATTTCAAGTGGTTTCACTTCTGAACCCACTCACAGCTGCCTGACACTGTGAGACAAAGTTGGAGTTTTGCATTTCCAGATCTGAGTGGAAATTTAGGTGGAATGAAAGGAAATAGTAAAGTCCAAATATTTAATGTTAAAAAGTACAGATAGACTATTTGTTCTAGGAACATGTGAAAGTGAGAGAACATCTCTACAGTAAATAAACCATACTTGGCCCATCGCTTTTGGCAATGGGATGAAATGCAGACTCATTGTCAGCAGGAATGCCTTTCAGGACAGACAATAGGTCATTGGATACCTACCGAGCACTTTAACAAGTGTGTCAACTGGCATCAAGTGGTCAAGCTTAAGTCCATATCCTGGGTTGCAGTAATTTGTTTGGGGTAGTGCTGATAGTGGAGGGGTTGGAATTTGTGGCAGAAATAAGTGGTCCCCCAAAAAGCATCTTTCCTATTATTACCAGGAAATTTCACCATCTGAATACATTGTGCATTGACTGGGATGAATTGGGAAAATAATCCATTTAGAAATGATACTTAAACTAAGGACATTAAGTTGGTTTAGTGATTCCTTTTTGTTTGTTTTTGCTGATTTTCTTGGGAGTTTGTCCTTCTGACTCTGCTCAAACATAGTTCTGCTGAGCCACTGCCTTATTGTACTTCTTTTCTCTTGCCATACAGTTAAAATTAGCATTCTGACAAAATAAACAACTTTTGAACATCTGAGGGTAAAAAAACAACACACTTGGTTATTTTTCTTCTATTGCAGTGACCTTGTGCTGTCCTTTTTTCTTTTTTTTTCCCCTTTTTCCCTGTTTCTCTTGCTACCTTTTTAAAGTCTTAGCCAAAGATTTGGAGCTAAATTCAGCCCTGATGTAAAACCACACTGTTTTTATAAAGCTTTTACTGTTTTTTGCTTTGATCCTGGAAGACTCACTTTTAAAAGGTGGGTATGACACAGTTTCTCTTCTGTAAGGAGCTGTTTTTTTTTTCCCGATACTTATCATAGGAGCAAGGCAAGCACAAAATTGCCCTGGAAAGACATTTCAACAATCAGAAATCTTTCCTTTGTAAAATTATCACAAGTACTATTTTACTTGTTGGTAGCTTCTGGAAAAGTTTGTGGGAGGAAACTTGCTTTGTAGTTTGGACCATTCTCAGAATACAGAGCAATTCTTGCATTAAACACACTGGACTGTTAACAAACTCATGTAACACGTCAGCATAATATCCTCAGCTCTTCTCAACGAATGAAGCAGCAACATTTCAGGAAATGGCAGAAGTGTGCCTAAAGCGGTATTTCAGAACTGCTCACCCAAACAAAACTAAAAATTTCAGCTCTGTTGGCTTGAGGTTGTCCTTGATTGTTACTGTGACTTTTTAAACTCATGCTACGTCCTAAGGCAGATGAGGATAGCATCTCTGTTCCATACAAGTAGGTCTTGAACCAAGTTTAGTTATAAAATGCTGTTGAGTTCCCAGAGAGACTCCAAGAGAAACAGTGGTTGGCTCCAGTTCACAGAGACTTGGTGGTAGAGACTGCCTGAATGTACGAATTGTTAATGTCCTGTTAGGTGTCATGTCACTGGGAAAAGTTTAACCCTTTGTCTCAGAAAGTTTGCGTGAAGATAGTTTGCGATATTAATTGCTCCGCTTGTTAATTGGATTACCTCCAAATCTGTGTGTCTTTCAGCAAAGACAGCCAGAAGTGGAACGACAAACCAATTTATGAGCAGAAAGGTATTTGGCAGGACTGCTTTCAGTCCAAATATCCCTTTAATGAAATGCCATGCGGAGTAGTTGGTTAAGAGAACAAAGTCAGGTTTGTGGCAGGGCTGTCAGTAATTTGAGAGGCTGCGCATCTCTGGAGCAGAATCTTGCAGAAAGGGTAATTGCAGCAAGTGTCAATCTTACATATCAAAAAAAGACATTGTGACCAAATGCCAGTATCATGTTCTGGGAGGTATCACAGTTCAAGAAATAGCCCTGAAGCATTATGGTGCTTCAGTTATCTGGACCCTTTGATTGGGAAGTGCTAAAATTCCCAAGAGATCCAAAAGATGTTGCCAAGAGTTCAACTTCTTGTAGTACTATTTGATAAAGATCTAGTACCGATGGGGGCCTTGCCAAACCAAAGGCTGCTGGTATTTCTGGGTTATGGATTATAATGCCAGCAGTGAAATAGTGAGGTAGGGGAGGAGTATAGCAAAACCCTCAGAGCTTGAATTTGTCTCTTTTTTCTTTCTAATGTCACAAAACGCCACATTCCTGAACAAAGTGGGGTACATTGCATTAATTAATGGTGTGTTATGGAAACTGGCTTCTGCTGCTGACAGTGATTAATGGAAAATTTAACTTAGCTTGTGTCAAATATTTTCAGGCTTATAAAGGGAACGATACAACTAAGCTATCACACTGATGGGCTTCAGTATTCTTTGCACCCTGCAATGACTGCTTTTTACCAGAGTGGTTTTCCAGCATCTCTGGGGTTACCCATTTAGAGTACCAAACTTTGGAGTCCTTTATGGCACGGAAAAAATGAAGGGAAAGAATCAAACAGCTGGAAAATATTAGTAATTCCCATGTGTTTGATAATAAATTTTATTTTCCTCTTTTAAATGAGAAATGTACCGTGCATAATTTAGTTAGCATACAGAAAATACTGATGAAATATTTATGAAATAAGTACAAATGCTTAACCTCTGTATAATGACAAATATGCCTAAAGATGAAGCTGCATTACACATTCAAGTACTAAGTGTACTTTTTTTGCTTTTTGACATATCTTCAGAGTAGGAAGAAAGTAAAGTGTTGAAAATAGAAAGCATTAATATTGTTGACAAGTAAACAAAAAGGAAGATTATGTCCACACAGCTCAGAAAGTGGTAGTGAATGCAGCTGAGAGTTATAGTGCAGATACAGTAGAAATGCATGTTTTTGACAGAGAAAGCTTAAAAAATGAGCGTGACCTTTTCAGGCACAATCACTATGTTTTTAATAGTGGCACAATACTAAGGTCCACTACTAACATTTTTTTATAAAAGATGAAGGTTCGCCATATGTAGGAATTTCTCTTGTCTGATGCAGTAAGTGTTGAAATAAGCATTTCTGTCAAAGGAACATAATCAGTCACAGAGAACATTTTAAAGGTGAAGTATAGCAGAAGTAATGGAATTCTGAATATTTCTCAAGTTTTTTCTGGTATTCATTCTTACAGAAAATGTTTTAATAGAGTGCTTTATTTCCTTTTTTTACCCCAGACTTCCAGTTACTTCTTGGACTATGAGGAAGAGTTATTTTTGGTTTTGTTTCTTAGGTTTCTGGGTGTTTTACAGATACAATATCTGTGATCTGGTTACAGTCAAGTGATGACGTTTATTCAATATAAGAAACCACACTGTACTGAAGAAAAAAATCACAGAATCACAGAATTGTAGGGGTTGGAAGGGACCTCCAGAGATCATCGAGTCCAACCCCCCTGCCAGAGCAGGTTCCCTACAGCAGGTTGCACAGGTAGGCGTCCAGGCGGGTCTTGAATATCTCCAGGGAAGGAGACTCCACAACCCCCCTGGGCAGCCTGTTCCAGTGCTCCGTCACCCGCACCGTGAAGAAGTTCTTCTGCATGTTGGTGCGGAACTTCCTGTGCGCCAGCTTAAGGCCATTGCCCCTTGTCCTGTCCCCACTGACCACCGAAAAGAGGTTCCCCACCTCCATTTGCCTCCCGCAACTAAGATACTTATAAACATGGATCAGGTGATCCAATTCCTTCCAACTATGTTTCATTTTGCAAAAGACAATTTAAAAGTATTATTCCTACTCTTAATTACAGTTAATTGTCAGTCCAGACCGCAGGCACTGTCTGCATGGAGGTCAAAATTACTTAAACTGGAAAAATAGTGCATTTTTCTTCTAGAAAAATATGCTTTTCCAGCAATATATGGGTATTAAAATGAATATTTATCAAAACTCTGACCTGTAAATTGTTCTAGCTGCAGGGACTGATGTAGAGGGAAGATAGTGCCATTCTGTGTTCTTGACATTATCAATATATACATTTTGGCATCTGTAGAGCTTTAATTTTTTTTTTTTTGTAGCCAAAATCTCAAATTCTACCACATAAAAAGGATATTATATGCTCATCTTGTAAGAAAAAGGAGATATTTGCATGCATATATATTTTGACATCCACACTACAATTTAAGTATTAATTGGATTAAACAAACCATATCACCAGTAAATTAGATTCCCTGCACTCACATGCGCTGTCATCTCCTGCTCATTGGCCAAGAAGGAGAGAAGTTCTTCAGAACTTGCTTGGAAGTCAAACAGTTATGATTTATTGTTACTTATGGGAGTAACCTAATCGGTAAAGAGAAACCCTTGTTACCTTGTTTGTGGATGCAAGGTGGCATTTTTCTGTTGGAAAAACACCAAAATTAAAAAATAAAAAATAAAAAAATAATAATAATAATAAAAAAAAAAGGCTGTCAGCCAAAACCTTTTTAATAAAAAATAAATACAATCAGCTCCCTGTGTGATTCCTAAATTCTGCAACCAAAAAGTGAACTTCGAAAAAAAAAAATCTTTCCAAATTCATGAGGTATCTGACAACTGGGAAGCATGCCGGAACTCTGAACAGAGTCCCAGGGCCTCAGAAGAGCCTGTTGGACTCTATGTTCACAGGACTAGGGTTTTCCCAGAGGAAATGCTTTACTTTACCTGAGAGATGTCTGACCTTAGGACATCAAAAGCAAGCAATCAAAAAAACACACATGAAAAACCAAACCGCCAAACACCATTGAAAGTGAGAATATGAGTTTTTTGGCCGTGTGGATTATCTTTGAGCTTGGGGGTTATGGTATTTAGGCATTTTCCAGACTCTCCTACTTTTGATGCTATTTTAGACTTGCATCCTATTTCCTATTACGTCTTTTCCACACAGTGCACGATCCAGTTTGTAAGCTTTATGGCCCTGTTTGATTTGTGATGCCTAATTTTGGAATTACTACACTAGATGCTTAAATTTTGTTGTTTTATATTGGCACACCTGAGCAAACTGCAGATGTTTAAAAAGCAGATTGAGTAATTAAATGCCAACTTATTGGATGTTTAGAAAATTATCACTTGTAGATGGTAGTACCAGGTGGAGGAAAAAAAAAAAAAGCAAATTATTGGGCAAGAAAGGGCCTGTCAGGGAGAGTAATGAGTTAGGAACTGGATAAACAGAAGGCAAGTGATGAAAACAGTGACTGGTAAGATTCTTGGCAAGAACTGAGCAATACATAGCAGAAAATGTTTCTCACAATGGGATGGACCGATTGCTCAAGTTTCTGTGACTATGTGGCCTGTCATCCCAGGTATCCTCCAAACCCTTGAAAGATCAGAGAAAATAGAGAGAAGAAAGAGTTTTCTTCTTCTGACTTCATATTCATTTTAAAATGAGTGATTTTTTTTTTTAGATAACATTTAAATATTAAGTAAATGTTATTTGATGATCAGCTGTCACTTCATCTGAAGAATTAAAAATGCTTCATGCTTGAGCTGTTGGTGTGTCATCACTTTTTCAAATGATATCAAGTATAAATAAATTATATTACTTACAATAAGATGCAGTTTTTGTTTTGCTGCAAAAGATTAAAATGAAGTGAAAGTTAAAGTGATGTTGCTTGAAGACTTAAGATTCATCATGGGGTTCATCTCACTGCAGAGCGTTACTGTAAGGGCAGAATGGTAAAGCAATTAAATATTTACCTAGCATAAAAATATGCTATAATTTGTTTTGAGAGCAATGTTAGTAAATGCAATGAATATTCTTAACTTTGGGATGATATTTCCATGATAGTGTTACACTTTAGCTCAGCATTTATTAGAGCTGGAGCAGAGGTTGTATTGTAAGGAGCGGCACTTCTTGTAGGGTTTTTTTTTTTTTTTTTTTAAATTCGTTGGTCTCCACCTCAACTTTCTGAACTTGCAATATTTGCACTGTCAATTTTGTGGCTTTAAAATATTTTCAGTCAGGTTGAAACCAACTCTGAATCTCACCATTGTGTTGACTTAAGAGAAATTACATCATCTACGGTTGGGTAAATGATTGAGCTGCAATTGTTCTCAAGGATGCAAAATAATCCAAGGAATTGATTATTGTATATCAATCATACAGCATACTGGTAATTCTCCTAAATGAATTATTTTGAAAAGAATCTTTCTAATGTTGAAACATTCAAAGCAATTAAAACATTTTATCTTGCTTTCCCTGAGACCTTGGTGCCTGCAATAGGTTAAGTTTCTGCAGGTTGGCAGGGTTTCTTTGTGAGCCCGGTGATTCCTGGGTATGGTTCTTGTTTGCAGATGTTCTTGGGGTAAGCAAAAGAAAGAAGTGAGGGAACTGAAAGTCAGCAAGGAGATGAATCTAAATGTGATGATTTTGTGAAGTAGCATTAATTAGTGTGTTGAAGGCATCTAGTCCCTCCGTTGCCCCCCAGTGAGGTGACTGTTTTTACATTGCTCCTAGCAGTTATTTGTCCATACTGCTCTTGAAGCCCTGTTGTAGTGGTGACTGCAATGCCCAGATGATCTGGATCAGTTTTGCTGCTCTCACCAGCGAGGTACGTTCCCCAGTGTTTGACTTGTCCCCCTGTTGCAGCTGCTGCCCTGAGTTACCCCTCTGTGTGCCCCGGCATGGTGAAGGGATCATCCCTTCCTGGGCTGCAGCAACTGCAAGTGCATTGGAAGTCAATCTTCTCTGTCCTCGCCCTCTCTCGAAAAGCAGCCTCAGTTCTACCTTTCCATGTGTTCTGTAGACTTCTGATTACATTATATGACTCTGGAATATATCAATAATCATCCTTACTTTGTTTTTGTGTGTTAGATTTCAGGGATAAGAAAAAGCATGTTCATTTTTGCCTTCTTAACCAAGGTGATGCAGTCTCATGGAATGTTTTTTTTGAAAACCACAGCTACTGCAGAGTTGAGCAATACAGCTGAGTGACATGATCTGTGGGGAAAAGCAATGGAGGAACATCCCATCAGTGTATCGCTGAGAAAGCTCCCCTTCATGCATAGGCAGCTACAGTGTCTTCCCTCTTGCTTTTTGGTTTGTAGTCAGCAGAACAATAGAAGCCTGCCAGTGGCTTTAAGCACAGTAGTTCAGATACTTTGATAAGCATTTATCTGCTTTGGCTAAATAACAGCTCTAAATCCTTAGCACTAAAATCCCGGTGACATCAACAGGAGGTGACCTCAGTGGCAGCAGAGGATGAGGCCCTTACTGCAGTTATGATTATGGAGCAGCTATAATTATGTTGTATTGTAGCTGCAGTGGAGCACCCTAGCTGAGCCTAGGGCGTGCTCAAGGACAGGATGGGGAGCAGTCTGCCCTGGAAGTCTTTAGGTCTAAGGAGAGGGGACAGGCTGGTGTGGAGGAGAAGGGGAAGAAGAGTGGGGCTGAAGCCGTGGACCTTGTCCTGCTTGTTGAGCAAGCAGACAATGAAGTTTTGCTCTTTGCAACCTCTCCCCTTCTGCTCAACGTCCCGCTCAGATCAGTGGCCTTCCTGTGCATGTGATTGTCCCCGGGTCCACCTCTGCCAGTATGAAACTTTGTCAAAGTGTATTTAGATGCTAGCTTTCTCAAACTGGGCTCTTTTGCTGAAGTCACACGCACACAGAAACTGAGAGAGAGGAGCAGGACTCTGGCTTCCAGAGCTGCTGTCTGGCAGCAGCTCTCCTGAAAGCTGATTTTGAGCCATTAATGTGGGGACAAAGCCCAACTTGCCTGTCCCAGTGCTCCTTCACAGTGCATTTTTATTGATGTCAGGGCAAAGCTATGTATTTATTTTTAACTTGGGAAACTAGGTGGCCCTACAGCATGAATTCTGAACAGTGGATATACTAGGAATATGAATAAAGACACCTCAAAAACAAACAAAAAAACCCCAACCTGCCAGTCCACCATGCTGACGGCATTTGAAAGCTTTGGAGATATGATCTTTACATATTTACACTTATTCCACTTGATTTATTTTACTGTTCTGCTATAAGCAATTAACAGAATCACATTGTTTTGTTTTTGGAGGCAAGAAATCCATTGAAGTAAACACACTTGTTTTAAAAAAA
>WBMW01006008.1:778347-852001 GCA_013396635.1 Penelope pileata | reverse complement strand
AAAAAAAAAAAAAGATTGCAATTAATCCAGCAAAACACTAATGAATAGTAACACTGAATATTAAAACCAACTAATGTTTTGAACTTCTTGTGATGTTTTTGTGTTTTGTAGAGTTTAATGCTCCGCAAATATTCAATATTGTGTTGACACAAGATTGGAGAATACAGTACCACTTGGCAAGGTAGCTAGTGAGCTAAAACTACACAGCAGTGCTGTATTACACACATGGGAGATAGCATTAAGAGTTCCACAGTTTTTTCAATAAAATTCTATAATTTTTCCCCTGCACTATAAACAGTTCTGGAGAGACCAAAGAAATCTGAAAAGTAAATGAAGAGCTAATGTTTAAATAATGACAATTGCATCTCATTAGTCAGCTACGTGGTGGGGTACATGGCATAGTGGCAGAATTTTCTGTTTTATCAGAATTTTTGCATACTGGATTGTTTACCTGTAGAAAGGTGGCTGTGTTACTGCTAGTTCTACTGGTATGTCCCTTTTCACAGTCTGGCACTAAATGGTGACCTGATAGATTTTAGGAAATATTTACTTCTCTAAGTCATCATTGTATGTCTACAAAGCTAAATAAGCTGAAGGGCTGTTACAATGCAAAGTTTGGGGCAGGAGATGTTAAATGCAGTCAGAAGCTCAGCTTTATTGCCTCTGTTTGAGAGAGGTGAACGTGTTTGTAAGAGAGCTGCTGGAGTCCGTTCTGCCAAACTGAGTTCTAGGTAACCCAGGGAGACTTCCCAGAAAGTTGAGTGTTTCTTTGTTCCAAGATATTACGAAAGGGAATCAGCAAGGGCCTCTGGCTAGAAAGCGTGAGCTGACCTGCAGCATGGGAGTGCAGGAGGTCAGTCATTTGATGTGGAATATATCTTCGGGCCGTTCGGATAGCTTCATAGCTGGGTCTCAAAATGTGACTTCCTGCAGTTGTGACCCATGGACCTTTCAAGTACAGTGGAAGTCTTGATGGATCAGTCATGCAGCTTCCAGGGCTCTCCAACTTCATTTGCTTCTCAGCTGGTTTTCTGTTGGTTGAAACATTAAGACAATCATCCGACATTTTTCTTCTCCTGTGAAGTGCATTGTATTAAAATATATATTTTGTAAAAATGCACTAAAGCAGCTCCAACTTTTTCAAGGCTAGACAATACTTTGAAAAATGGCTCCAAATCTCTGGCCTCAATATATGAATACTAATTGTATCTTATCTACTGTCGGTTATTGAAATCCCAACCAGTAGGAAAGCTAATCTGACATCTCCATTCACATGCACCTTCTTTTGAGCCTCTTTACAATTCAGTCAGTGTTATCAATGATTAAATATCCCAGTCCCTACAGTTTTAACCTTTTTTTTTTTTTTTTTCAATCCCTTAACTTTCCTTTTTGGTTGTTACTTTCAGTTAGCGAACGGCTCATTTTTGAGTAAAGACATTGTGAAATTCACTTAAAATGGCTGTTTGAAGATTTTATTAAAAAAATCTCCATGGACAGACTCTGTCCTTCATTACAACAATAGAAATTCTCATTGTCTTCAGCAGTATCACTCCAAATTTGCACGAAGGTTAAAATCTGAACTAAAAGATATAAAATACGTTTGAATGTGTGAGACATCAATTGAGATCAGCACAGGTGTTTGTTTTCACTGGGGCTCATTTTGCTCACAGCTAACATATAATTATTGGGACCATTCTTAGATAGCAGCATGTAACCCTTGGAGAGATCAAAGCAGATGGGCCTGGGTTATTGAAATTACTATTTGACCCTATTAGTACAGTAATAGTTAAATCTGCATGCAGTTTGTTTGCATTTTCCAGAGCTTACATTTCTGTGGTTTTGTGCCAGTTATTACTAAATGAATAGTTCTTCTGTAATGTCACTTTCAGTGTTCAGCTTTGAGCAAATTTTAAAACAAGTGCAAAGCCAAATTGTCCAAAGCTTTCTCCAGTTTATATTCAAATCACAGATCCAGGCCTAAGACAAGTAGGTTCTAGTAGGATTGAAAAAATTGCTGCAGTCCTTGGACCTTTGACCAGCTGGTGTTACTTTGCAATGCTAAATGCAACCAGCTATATATTTATTATCTGTTTAAGTGATTTTGTTGACTTTTTGTGCAATGCTGATTTATTTACTTATTTTCAAGCACCCCTATTTTTATAGTATGGCAGTAAAGAGAGGAATTAAGTTGAGCAGAGAAATTACAGCTGAGACATCGTAAAGGAGCAGATACTTGACTGCTGGATAGGAAAGCAAGGTTTTCTGTTTCTTTGTGATGAGTCACTGTATGTCAGATAATGGAATCCTATTAGTGCCAACACAGGAGTTCTAAGAAGGTTTGAGTGTTCTAGTGGGAGAGATGAAAAAATGAGGGCATAGAAGGACAAAAAAAAAAATTAAGAAAAAAGAACTTTTGAGAAATCGTAGATGGGGCCTTTGTTCATTAATTAAAGTTAGCAGTGAAGATGAAGGCTGGCAAAATGCTGAATTTGGACTCTGTCCACTGTGTGTGTACAGTCTGCTTGGAACATGGAAGAGCCCCATTGCTTACAAGCAACTTGAAATGGGTTAACTTACAGCAATCCTGCTAATCTATAGGGGGTTGTTTGTTTGTTTGTTTTAGTATTCTCACTTCTTAACCAGGAAGCATCGAAGTTTGGGCTTCAGCCCAGGGTTTTAGGAGCCAAGCCGAAGGAATTTCCTTTGTCTTTCATCAGCTACAACTCTGCTCTGTTTCCACGGGTTTTCTCTCCTCTGCATGGGACTTGAGCAGGATTTTTGTCTGTGTGAGGCCTGCAGTGGGTGCACAATCACTCTTATCAGCTGTGGGATTTTTCTCTCTGAGTTTAGAGAAATAGTGTTTCTCTTCATCACTCCAGACTGATGACTTGTGTAAATATGACATCTGAGTTTTCATTTAATGAAAGTGGTAATTTTTTCATCTCTGTGGTTTCCAAGTGGACACAATCCTTAAAGAACTGATTGTGAAGATGCCCCCAGGATTTTTTTGTTTTGTAGACCTTGTGGGATATAAGAAAATTTTGTGTCTTTTGATTGACCTAGGTCATGATATTTAAATATCAAGGCAAATGTTTCTGCGTAAAAGAAAAGAGCAACTGAGAGTCAAAAGCCTTGGCTGGCATAAAGCGTTGTAGATCCATGTAACCATGGCAGTTGAGTGAATAGGATCTAAATTTAGGATCCTGAGAACAGGATCCAAATTTGCTTTTTGGTATCTGATACACGTGTGCTATTAAACTGCAGTGTAGCACATTTGCATTTTGCAAGTCTGAGAAGCACACCTGAGGACAGGCTGCAGCAGCCAGACTCACACTCAGGCTTCCTGCAGTAGGAAACGAATGCACGGTGCTCTCTTATCGTATTATTTTTCTTTTTCCCCTGCCTTTTCCCCTTCATCTATGACTGTATGTTTTCTCTCTGTTAAAATATAATGATCACTGCCACAGATTACAGGGCAGGACTCGGGGAAATGATTTTAAGCATCCCAAGATAATAAGGAAAAAATACATTTATTTTAGAACAAGTAACAATTTACAGCATTTTGTAGAAACTTATGATTTGAAAATTGCTGATCACTGCAAAACATGAAAATTAGGATTTTTTTCCCCCCAAATGTCTAGGAATTTTGCATTTAGTTGTTACTTGACACGTGTTCAGAAGTGTGCAATTCAGACACCAGCTCGAGACATCACTGGAAGCAGATCCAAGTTGTCATGTTTCATTATAGCTATTGAACTATTGCAAGCATGCTATTATGCTGTAATGAAAGGGGTCTTCTCCTGCTCTTTTCAACTTGCAAATCTAGGAGAGAAACCATATGTCATTAGTCCTTGGCACAGATTCTGGGGAAAGGAGTTCTCCAAAAGGCTTCAATGCGTACGTGAGACCTTTTCCATTGGAAGAGGCGAAGGAAATGTATTTTTGTCTAGCTGAACCTGAATCTTATACTGAAGCATTTAATGGGTACAGATCATTTAAAATATAAATTCAATCATGATGTTCTTTTTGGAGAATGATCCAGGTTAAGTTTTTGCTGACCTGTGGGAATAGGATTCGTCTGTATGGGGACCTGTGGAAACAGTAATGCCAGCTCTATTGTTGCCCTGCAAGTGTAGTGTCCCCTGCAGAGCACCTCTGGGCTGGGGGTGCTGGACCATGGGAAACACTGGGACAAGATCTCAGCCAGAAATGAGACTTTCTGGTCAGGGGCTTGGCTGGTACTTTATTCATCGTTACTGTATGTGGAAACAGGTTGTGCTTGTGAAAGTAATGCGTAAATCACCGTGGAATTATATTGGGTGTCTGGGACTTAGGTCTGACCTGACTGCCTTCCTTTAGCCTTGCTGGCATTTCTCTGCTTGCTTCAACTTGCCAGAGTAATACTATCTTCAGCGACAAACTGTACTGCCATGACTTAAGCATTTAAATCACTGATCTTGAGAAGTCATTCAAACAGCTCTGTTATTACAAGGCTATTTTCCAAAGATCGATGTGGCATTTATTTAATTGGTAAAATATGCATGAAATGGGTGAAGAGTCTTCACATTCAGTACACAGAACTTTCAAAAAAGCAGATGCCTTTTTAAGGATATGGATGCATTTGTTCCTCCTCTATTATGTTCAGTTCTCTGTAATGAAATCTAATTTTTCAGGATAAACATCCCTTAACTACTTTTTCTTATGATATAACAACATCTTACTTGTTGATGAGGATATATCAGTATGTTAATCTCTAAGGTTTTGGGTGAAGGTGGCAGTACCTTTGAAGTCTTTCAGTGACTCCTCTCACCTGCAGATGCCCCCAAATACCTACCTACCCATTGACAAAAATAATGACATCTCTAAATGCACTCGTTAAGTTCCACTAAGTGGGGGTGCATCCTGAGGAAACATCACATGGTTTCAGCCATCTGAAACCCAGCCAATCCAGATGGGACTTGGGAAAGTACTGTAAAAACTGCATTGAAATCTTAACTAATAATGAGATAATGAGGGATGATGTTGTCGCTGTGGTCAATGAAATGTTACTCTGAGCTTGCTAGAAACACTGCTTTTATTCTTAATGGTCTATAATTTCAGAAGTGGACAAATGCTGAATCCTTCCTGCAGGTTCTATTATTGAATGAAAAAAATCTTTCACAGGTTTACAGCCTTTTTGGTTTCTTGTTGTTTGGATTTGGGGTGTTTTTTGTTTACCTTCAAAAACAAGAAGTAAAGCCTCAACAGAAAGCAGCAGGAAGTGGTGTTGTCTGCAAGAGTCTATTTTTGAGTCCTTTAGAATCCGCAGAAGAGCTTCTGCTAAAGGCAGTGGGCTTTGGATGAGGTCCTTGGTCTGGGACCAGCCTTTTGGAGCCAGACGAAAAGCTTTTCTTGCCTGATACCACTGTCCCTGAGGATGGTTGTCTAGTAGTGGATTCGTAGCAAAAATAGCTGTTTAAAGAGTTTCCGAGATGCAGGTTGCCCCTGAACCAGCATGTTTGTGAATACCTGATAGGCCTTTTTTCCTCCCATTAATTTGTTTAATCATTGTTGGAACCGACTTGTGTGTTGGCTTCTAGAGCACTGCCTTCCACAACTGAATTCTGTAGATCAATGAGTTGTACACACGGAGCTGCTTTACAAAGGCCTTTTTGGCTTCCAAAATCATAGGAAAAGCTAAGGGCCATGTGCAAAAACGTAGATGGAGTTACTTAAATAAGGAGAGTAAATGCTGAAAGAATGGAGAATTGCTTTTGGACTGGGTTACCAATTGTAATTTGAAAGAATATTAAACAGTGAATTAAAGTATTTGCAAGGCAAAGACAGAATTCAATAATTGGCTGTGGTAGCACAGGATCGTTCAGGACCCCTGCGCATCTTTGTATTTCTTAGTCACTTTTTTTTTTTTTTTTTAGTTTAAAAATAAAAGAAAAAGAGAAAAGAGGAGAGGCAGGCAATTCATCCTTGCAGTAACACTTTTGGTTTGATAATATGTCACTTAGGTGTCTGTTTTCTGATATTCGTTTTCAAAAACATTGGAGAATTCAGCACTATAGTGCTATATCATGGGGATTTGTTTGACTCATGTGTTAGGATAAGAGGGAGTGCCTCTATTTGTATTAGCTGGAGGAGGATTGTGAACTATTATCTCACTTTGTTATCTGAGCTAGGAGTGTACAAGGAAGTTTCTTCTACTAATGGTTGAGCTGCTCTTCAGATAAAGCCCTCCACAGGATCCCTGTAGCCCTAATTAATCAGCTGTTAAAACAGTAGTTGATAGACAGGCTTGCTTTAAGTTCGAATTGCCTGCAATCAGAGATAACAGGTGAGTCCCATTTGGCAGTGAGATATGAATGTAGGAGAGTGATCTGTTATCAAAATGAACATGGCACTCAAGTCAAAACTGAAGTTTGCAGAAAGAACCAGCCGAGTAAAACAAAAGGGAATCTTTTTTGCTTGGAGTGATCAAAACACCTTTGAGTATTTTAGACAGCTCTGAATCCATTTTGTAAATCTTTGTAGTGAGAGCATCCATTACCAAGGTAAATTTATGATTCTGGAGAACATTTGCTACTCCAGTAATATTGCTGAAGTTATTGGCAGGGAACACTAACTGCTTTAGTGCTCCCATAGTGCAGGCTGGTGGGCAGCACACCTGGGCAGCATGCAGGTTGCATGTCTGTGGTTCAAGTCAGGAACTTACTGCATGTCTTTCTGGGCTACTGCCCTGACCATCAGACTGTGGAGTAACTTCTTCTCTTACTCGGTTCATGATTAATAAACAATGCAGAATAGTACAGCAGCAGCAGTGTGGGGGGGAATGTTGTAGTAGCTCCGTTGCTTACCTGGATGTTACAGCAGGTCAAGGCTTGGGTCCCTGCACTACCGGGTTTAGAGCCACAAATAATGACCTTTTTCTCTTCTCGCACTCAGAATTAAAAGTTGAACATATTGGATAGATGGCAAACGTTTTGGGTAGTAGGTGCCTGATTTATTTTAAAACGTTTCTATTATTGACTCATTTTTATCATGCCGACCGTCAGAGGCTTCTCAGGTCTGGTATCACTCTGTCAGTTGCTGCATAGATAGAGGTAAAATTACTCTCAGTCTAGGTTCCAATTACATATTAAATTCTCTGGATATACCAAGAAGATAGAGTCCCCTTCAAAGGGGACATGCAAAAAGCTTGAAAGAGACTTGGACCTCTCTATAAACCATCAAACTCCTTTTGAATCTTTTTGGGCGTTTTTGTTATTTCCGTGTTTCCAGGACCCAGCACAAGTGATCCAGAAGTCTCTCCATAACGGAGATACTTTTTCTTTTCTTTGACTTCTCTGTACGCAGCTGTGAATATTCTCCTCTTGACCCCATTATTTGTTCTCAAGATGAATGCTTATCAGTGCTTTAGGAATTAAATTACCAGTGGCTTCATACAGAGGAAAGCAAGTTTGTCACTAATCACGTAGTAGTCACAAATAAGGCGGCAGCCTCTTTAAAGTGCTACAGACCTAGGTAAATATAATTTTTGTTGGAAGTCTCTGCAATCATGATCAGTGCATGTAGATTTACTTTTCCTGCTGGGATGCCTGCGCTACTGGGACAGAGTTCTGTCTTTCATATTCCTCATTGACTGACATTCTTTCTTTTGCTTTCCATACTCAACATCCTAGGACAGGGACTTTGTATTTCTTCATCCTTATCCCTGCTAGTGACTTGGTACTCCTGCTCCTGTACTTGTTATTGCTTTACATTTTTGGAGGACTGTTCACCTGTCCTTGTAGCCTGGAAGCATGTTTCTCTAGGCTAACATTGCTTTCTCCCATGAACAGTTTTTGTAAGCTCCAAAGACATTTTCTGCTCTTAAACCATTTGCTATCTTGAAGGTCATGCAGGTCTCCAAGATTATATGTGCATACCTCTGCTTTCAGCTCTCAGTGTAAAATTTGTGCTTTCTTCTTCTCATGGGTAAGCCCTATCCCCTCTGCATAGTATTCTGTTTTGGCTGATGCTGCTTATCAGATATCTTAGTGGCATTTTAGCATTTTAGATGTTATTTTTGGCACCTGAGTTCCACTTGCCCCTAATTCTTTTTCATAATGAAGGGGTAAGGAAAAGTTTTAACTTTGTTTTCCCTTTCACCTCTCTGTGTTCAGCACTGTGTACTGATTCAAGTCTTCATTTTACTGTGCCCTTGGGTTTACTTCTGTAAATCTAGCACCCTGGTGGTCACTCTTTTTGATGCAGTCTGTTCACTTTGTTTCAAGGTGCTGTTTGGCCCCTCAGGTAACTGTGCTTTTCTTGTGGTGTCTCTCTCCAGGGCAGCTGCTTCCTGCACGTATCACCTCCCACCTGGTGGGGAATAATATGAGAGTACTTCATGTTTCTAAAATTAAACTATCTTTTTTATTCAGAAAGCTCTTTACAGAGCTTTGCAATTCATTTACTGCTGCTGCAGTAGCCTTGTACAGACTTGGCTCTCCAATGTAACATCCAGTGCAGACTTGGCTTTCCAATGTAACATCCAAGCTTTTTCCCAGTGGCACTCCAAGTTCCACACCGATGGCTACGAAAGGAGCCCACAGCTGCCCAGGGCCAGATCAGCAGGGCATATGCCCATTTAGCAGATTTTCTCACCAATCAAATATGCAATGCTCCCAGATATCACTGACAAGATTTTAAACAGTCCTTTTCTAGAGATCCCACCAGAAGTGGATCAGTGACAGTACAGAAGTCACCCTGCCTTAATTAAGATGCAGCGGAGGATACAAGGGATGAAGATCATACTTCTGTGAGCCCACAGGTGTGTGACTGATCTGATGACCCTATTCCCACCATACATTTGGAGCAGGGTTTTTTTGACAGTGGTAGGTTAAAAAAAAAAAAAAAGAGAGAGAGAGAGAAGTCACTCTTCCAGGTCCTCATGTTTTGCTTCCATTTTAGTTATATCTCATGGAATTAAACAGTGACACTTGGAAGTGTAATATTCCTATTTGTACATTTAGCCGTTAACCAGACACGCGTGCACACGCGTACATGTGCGTGCACATACGCATGCAAGCTTTATTAAAGACACATTAAAAGAAACACTTCCAGCACAGGGATTTAGCTGTGTGAATCCCATTAACATTAATGGGAATTGTTCCCCTAAATCCCCATGTATCTCGTTAAAATATACCTATTAGTGACAGGCTGAAGCCTACAGAAACCAGCAGTTTCCAAGTTAAAACTGAAACTTCATCATTAACCTATCCCATTGTGCCTAGGTAATGCAACACCCTTTAACTTCTCAAATTCAAAGGTATCTTTTCTCCATTGAACTTAAAACAAATCTTGTCTTGTTAATACAATAGGTTCTGCTGTAGTTAGCCCACTCTGTAACTCTTGATCATGATAGAAATGTTTTCCCTCTCTCTCAACCAATACCATCTATAAAGGGACAGTGTTACCAAAATATCTTTGAAACCTTTATGAGAAATAGAATATAAAACATAAATGGACGAATGCATTCTTTAGTTGTAGATCATAATGTTGGAGTACAACAGTGGTAAACTGCCAGGCACTAGGTTATTGTTCTTGGGATTTTTTTAAAATAAAGACACATGGAACACCCAAGTCACTTGAGAGGAATGGATATCCAAAGGAAATAGATACACAAAGGAAACTTTATTTACAGTAAACTCATCTGGCTCTGTGCTTATGACAAAAAGAGACTTTAAAATGGGCATCCCAAATTCTAGCTGGTGTAGTTGTGTGTGTTCTGGACATAATGAGGCTGTATTTGTGAGCGATGACAAAGGTCCCTGTTGTAATGGTGTAGTGCAGCAGAAAGATGACCAAGGTAAGAGAGTAAATGAGCTGGCTCACTGGTTCAGCTATTGAGCTGCCTTTCCATAGAGCTATGCCTGAGTTACTGGAGAAGGTGGGTGTAAGGGTAAGTTAGCATGTGTGGAGGTCTGTGCTAATGATGTTGCGTTGTTTCTGGTACACGAGACCACTCACCATCAGCTCAGGTAATTCTGTAGATATAGTAGAAATCTGTGCTTTTGTAGCTTTGATAAAGGTATAACTTTTTCAGCTTTTGATAGGAAGCTGAAATAAGGAGTGCCAGCAAAAGCAGGATCCACAGTGATATACTGGTAAAGTATTTAGAACACAGACCTGTATCAATATTATTTTCTCCCTGTTTAGCAGCAGAGATAAAAGGGTTACAGTAAGTTCTGCCTTTGTGCTTTTTTTTTTGTGTGTGTGTAAAGTAGAGCACAGCACAAAAATAGATATCTATGCAACCTCACTGCCGTTGTTTTCATTTTTACTGCAGTGGAAACAGTCCTTCCACCTTTGGGCTGGAACTGGTGGGTGAAAATATCTTCCCTTGCAAGCAGAAATGACTGTAATTGCTCTGTATGTGTGTGCTTATTTCCCCCTATCCTCCCCCAGAGCAGACCTCTGATTTACTCCATTACAAATTATTTTTCTGTCTGTAGGTCCCAAGTGGTCTTTAACTTGTGACCAGTCCTCCTGGTCTCACTAAAACGTGGTCCCTGCTAGACCTAGCACAGGAGTTTGTTCAGTCAGGAGGAGCTCTGGTAGGACTTCTTCCAGGAGCTTAACCATTAACAATAAGAAGTGAAATGAGTCATCCTTACTTTATTTTTAATTAGAGCTGCAGTGAGCTGAAGCTTGAGAGTTTTTTTTGCCTGCAGAGCTCAGGAGCTGAAACCAGCAGCACTCTCCTGGTATTGGCTGCGCAGGGGTTTCTGTAAAGCAACGTGGTTGTTGTGGATACAGTGGAGCAAAACCAACACAACATACGGATTGACAGAGGCGGGTTAGCATCATTCCTGTTAGCTCAGTTTGGCTGGGGATGGTTTTCTTGTTTCTGTTTCTAATTTCTCCTCTTTCCACCTGGAAAAAGAAACCCAAGTAATGAGTGAGACAGGACTACATAAAGAGCAAATTAATGCTTAGATATAAAGAACATTTGTTTTAAATATTTGATTATATTTTAGATATGCTTAACAAGCTTAATATAAAGTTGTGCTACTGCAAACCCACTGAAATATCTCCACTGACTCCTGGAGTAAAATAATGCATTAGCATTTTAAACACCTTTTGAATTAATTTCACATCTAGCCCAGAACATTCCTGTGCAAAATGAAAGTTCTGACAAATTATGCTTTTTAGTACCCAGGATCTGTTCAAAAATAATTAATGCTTTTAAAATGAGGAGTGAACCAGTGCCCAGCTGAGCTGCAGAGGCAGCCCTCACCACAATGGCATTGCAGCCCGTGCCCTGCTAGGTGGTGGTTTTCAAGGAAGGTGGTTCTTGAGAGGTGATGGAAATCAGTAGGAGAATGTGCTGTTTTCCATTTTGTTACATGTAGATGAATTAAAATCCTCCCTAGAAACTTAGTTCCATTATTTCTTGCCTGTGCTGTTGTTACCTATAGAGGAAAATCCAGCTCATTCTGCTCTGTGCTTGGCAATGTTGGTGTCAGGCAGTGAGGAGCTGCTGGAGCACTGGACCCTGCCCTGGCTGCCTCTGTGCTGGCCACAGCAGCTCTCTGCTCCCGTCTTTTCTTACCCATATTTTGTTTTGTCTCTCGCTTTGGAAGTTCACTGGGGCAGAAAATGTCATGAGATCTCTGAGATGGTATCCTTAATTTCAGCAAGCAGAACCATAGGGAAGAAGCTCATGCTGTTTGTTATGTATATACGGTATTTATTTTTCAGGTGCTGTTACTGTTCCTTTCTATAGATGCATTGAGCAGGTGATGATTAAAACTTGTTCTTAGGATTGGTGCATTCAATTTTAGCTTATGTTGTGCTGGAATTTCTGTTGCATCCCTACCTAATGGGTGGGAGGACAGCTTGTGATGGAACAGCCGGTGCAGTGATGCTGAAAGGGTAGGAAGCAAGCTGTGCTGGGCCAAGGACTCAGGCTCTGCAGCGTGCTTCAAAGCGGCACACAAAATATTAATCACACAGTCAGATGCTTCTTTCTGCACAGCCTAAACGCAGGATTCCTTGTTCTGGGTGCAGGCAGAGTCACGCTCGTCATGAGGTTTCTGCAGCTCAGGTCGGGATGACTCCAGCAGCACTTTGCTGAGAGGGCAGAGAGCATTTGGTGGGAGCAGGGAGGGAGTCCCAAGCCCAGAGCGTCTGCTTTGCTCCTTCTTTCCTGAGGAGGCTGGGAGAGGAGCACAGGAGACAGATGGGCTGCGTATGGCTGCTGGTGGCTGTGCGCAGGCAGGGGGAGCGTCGGGGCACTGGGGGGGGCTGCAACAGGCTGGTGGGGCTGGGAGCGACGGGGGCACCCAGGCCTGGAGACATGCAGCTGCTCTCTGGAATCCTTTAGGCTGCAGGAGATTTGGTATTTCCCCTCAAGGAGAATAATCTTGAGAGAAGAGCTCGCTCTAGCAATTCTTATGCAGAGTGCCACACAGCTAAATAATACTTTTACAGAGATAAATGCGGATAGGAGCAGGTCAGGATGGGGAGGGCAGATTGATGCAGAAACTGGAGAAGAGTGAACACTTGGGTGGCTAAGGCAAAGAATTAGAAATGAAGGTGTCGTACCTGGTGGACAACACTTGAAAATAAGCACCCTTGTGCTGTGTAAAGGGATTAGGAGGAGGACAAAGCAAGGGGGAAGTATTGCAGATCTGTGAGATGGGTTGGTTACAAATCCAGCGGTAACTTAGAACTTTAAAACTCATTGGCATAAATATGAAGAGGTCTGCATTTGTGTAGGAACCAGACAATATCTGGTTCTGATGTGGGATTACATCTTTCTCTCTTTGTTATTATTACACGTTTTTATAGTAAAATCTGAATTGTTGAGTAGCTGAAAAGTTATATCCAAGAGTATCCATGTAGTGATTTGTCTTTATGCAGTTAATGCAACATTTTTTGGAGAGACTGTGAAGGCAGCATTCAAAAAATCAGTTGGTTTCCCTACTTCTCCACTGGTTTGAATTGCTCTAAATGAAACCAGTATTATTTCATTTGATCTTGTAATTAAACAATGTAATTTATATTAATCCATTAAATAATTTAGCTAATTGCTTTTACACTGATCATATCTTGGCCTTTTTTCTTTTAAATTATTATTGAAACCATGCAGTTATCTACTGAAAACCAGTAAGCTATAAGTGAAGAAAAGATCTTTCTTGTGTTTTTTTTTTTTTTTTTTTTAGGTTCTTTGATTAAAAATTGTTTCAAAAATGTAATCACAGAGGCCCTGATTCAGCAAAATGTTTAAGCATGTAATTCCATTGCTATTTAGTAAACTTCAGGGCTTTCTTGAATCAGTCTGAATGATGAAAAGCCAGATCTTCCTCAGAACTGAAAGCTTTCCAACCCGGGGCAGAGAAAGATGGTTTCATACTAAGCAGAAGGAATTGGCTTTACTGCTGTTCCCATATCGCTGACCTATGGTTGGTAACCTCAGTGAGTTACTCGTCCCAAGTCCCTGTCTGCTCCTTGTGTAGGGTTGAGAACATTTGCTTCTTTCCAGGTATGTGGCAGTATCAGCTGTAAACTATGTTCAAATGCATAAAACTTAGGTGACTAATAGAGAACGACAAATAACGCACAGCGAACAGTCAGCTTTACAATCACTGTTTAAGTTGAAATCTGTTTATATGCATTCAGATAACATTCATTCATAGGAATACATTCACAGAGACCAGGCTGTGAACTGTTAGAGAACCTTGAAGGTTCTCTCGTACTTAGAAAGATCTGTTCACACACTTGAGTGTAATTGGATTTATTGCAGTTAAGGTTGTCTGTGTGAGAACACCCAGGGTGCACATGCCCTAGCAAGAAATGCAAAAAGGACTCACCCGTTGCAGTGAATCCTCATTTCTCTACCAGTGGCACTGAATTATTGCCTTTGCCATAAGCAGGGAACCTACCTCAACATATAAGAAATTGTACACATCGAAATAAGCAGTGGTATGAGAAATCAAAAAGGACAAGAATGTGTAAGCTTCAGGATAAAATGATTTCTTGGTAGGTCTGCCAGAGTTGAGATTTTTTAGGGTGCTCGCCACTGTCACTTGCCAGCAACATGCCTGCCAGCATCAAAGAGGAAAAAGAGAGAAGGTGTAGCAGGAGCTTTGTCAAGCTTCAGGAGATGGCAGGTATGTCTGTGATGCTCTGGTGCATCACACTGATTTTGCTGTTTCTGCACCGTACATTTTTTGTGTTTAGTTTAGATAGCTGCTGCCATGACTGTGGTTTTTGTCTACCGTCCTCTTCTTGGTGTCTGCTTGCTGTGGTACAGCTGGACTTTGTCACTTTGTCAAATCCTGCTGCACACCCACTGTGTGTGTGCTGAGCAGAGTGTGCAGCTATCAGCTCTGGTGGCATAGGCAGGAGCTTTGTGCATGCTGACAGAGATCTTGCAAAATTGTCATTCTGCAGATGCTCAAACTTTGGCACAAATCTACAATTCTATGATTCTATGAAACCCGATGGGTTTACAACAGTCTCCCCAGTTACCAGCCCTAGATCCCTGTGGGCCTGTTCTGTGCCTTGTCTGTTACTGATCTTGCTGTTACTGCCATAACCCAAGGACTGCATAAATCAGATTAAAATTCACCATGTATTTCACGGGTGTATACTGCTGCTTTATACACTGCCCTCCAGTAACAGTATGTTGGTGTTATTATCACATTTTTGAATCACACATATTGCAATTTTACATTTATCTTTGTCAATTCTCATGCATTTCATTCTTACTCTGACTCTGTTGAACTAGCCCAGCCAGCCAGGTTTTCCTTACCCTTCCTTTTGTCTGTTTAATAAATGCAGTTGTGTACTTTCAGGCCTGTTCCTTACAGTATTTCTGGTAAACTGTGGTTGGGTTAGACTTGCTACTTATGGCCTCATTTTGTCTTTTCATTTCTATGTTCTAGCACTAATTACTAGTGACGTGATTAATGTTCCACATACCTGCTAGCTTTGTTCTTTCTGGTCTTGAGATGATGTTAATTAATCCAACTTTGAAAAAAATATTGCAGTCCTGATCATATGTCACATTTCTAATTCTTTCTGGAAACCAGAAGCTGTATAAAAGCTGAATAATTAGAGATACATTTGTGCAACTGTACTTGCAGAATCTTCTGGTCTAGGTATCACTGTCAGAAGTACCAACTATATGTAAAAGGATGACTATAAGCAATACTTCATTACATTTGTTTCTTATAGGATTAAAGAGTATAAAAGTAAAGAGTTTTTTTTTTTTAATACAATAATATTGAGATGTTCAGTTCGAAGGAAGAAAAGCTCCATACTATAAACCACAAGAAACTCTACTCCTTAAAAATGTCTAATTCAAACACATTTTAAAAATGTCTAATAAATACCTGAAGTAGGTTCAGATTTTCCTGTATTGATGCCCTCTGCATATGAGTGTTAAATTGCATAGTGGATTGCTTATTATTAACGATATAGAATCATGTTCAGCTGGTGAAAAATGCCTTGATTTTGTTGACTTCAGACCAGGTGAGATCACAGGCTGTGTAATGGCAGTATACTACATGCAATGCATGCTAGTCACATCCCTTACTATGCTACTGGAAGGTGATCAGATAGGACAATGGTAAGGGCAGTTCAGGAACATAGCAGAGAAAGAATAACAGTTACTTTCAGAGCACTTTGGTTTATCTTGCAATGTCTGTTTTCTTTGCAAAATCACTAATGGTCACTGTTACTGGAATTGTTAAAGTGACCTTTAAATTGCTTTACAAATATCGAGTTGTGGATGCAATCTACCTTTGCACAATAGTCAATTGTCCATCCCAACTTAAACAAAACATAAAAACAGAGAGCATTTCAAAGTATTCCAAGAAAACTCCTTCAGGATTTTTTTTTTTTTTTAAGAGTATCAACTATGATCTTTAGCTTTGCAATAATGTCACCTTTTTTGCGATGTTAGGAGTGATTTTTTGGCTTGGAGAATGGCTAAAATTGTGGAGGGTAATAAACGGCTTTTTCTTTTTTCTCTTGGATTTTAATATTATACAACAGAAGCAGCATGTGATTTTTTATTGAACTTTACATATATCCATGTACACTTCTGTGCATGTACATGTATGTATATGTATGCATACATCTTTCAGAATGGAATGCCTCAAGAATAGTTCATACAATGTTAGGCTAAATGCGAATCTTTTCCTCAGCCCATAGTTCTGAAGTGGCAGCTCTCTCCCCAGATATATGGATGCCTGTCCTCTCTCATCTCCTGAGCTGCTAATGGAATCTTCCCTGGCCCATCGAGGAGGGTTAGTTTGCATGCTAGTACGCAGTAGCTTTTTGGTTCCCGGGTGATCCTGAGACAGCCTTGGGAACATCCAGCAAGCAACACAGCTGGCACATCTGGGTGACAGGCAGGTCAACCATGAAGGTGGAACTTTATAGCTTTTTCAGCAGAAATAAAGTTCGTTATACGAGCAGCTTTGTACATTTATAACTCACAGCTATTCTGCAGTGGCTGTTCCACTCTATTAGCTGAACAGCATGTTTGTGCACAGTTAGAAAGCTCCTCTCTCCCTAGAGAGGTCTTCAGTCTTGATACTTACTCTTTACGAATCCATACGCTGTAAGTCATTGCATTAAAACAAAGTCTTCTGGTAGGTTCTCACCCCTATCATAATATTTCAGATTGACTTCCCTGATTCTCAATTGAAAATCTAAATAAAACGTTGATGCCAGTTGTTCTGTAAATTAGGGTGAGGCTAGCTGTTTTGTAAATATGCCTTCTCTAGATTGCTGTGACACTTTTTTTTCCCCCAAGAGAAGAGTTTTGGATCTAAGTGTCCTCATACGTTTCCTACCTCCTGTGCATCAATACTGTTCTGTATTTTTCTGGCACCAAAATCCCAAGCGATGTGACAGATATTTCAATGATGATCTGACCCCCAGCTCACAGGAATTAACCCAGACAAATGATTCTGATCAATGTCTCCCCAGCCTGAAGTTAGTTCCATTGTCTGCATCAACAGAGTTGATGTTAAGATCCTGCAGTGGACTCTCAACACCACTTACGAAATGAGTTGGTAAAGCTGTTGCCTACTTGTTGTATTATTATTGTTGCTGTTATTTATTTTTTACACAGTACTATTGCTGTTTGTCAGACTTTACGGAAAATACAGATCCCTGACCCTGAGGAACCCCTGAGCTGACGCTGACGGAGTGTTGGAGAGGTGTCAAACAAAAGCCTGAAGTGTGGGGAGGGATGGTGTTTGTGGGAAGCGTGAGCACCGGTGTGAGTAAAGCGCTGAGATGTGTTTGGTTACTTGGACTCACTTTGCCTGATGAAGACGTCCTGGCCCATGGAAGAGGCTTGGAATTAGATGATTCTTAAATGCCCCTTCTAGCCCAAACAATTTTGTGATTCCTCTGTATAAGGGAAGTTTCTTGTGATGAGATGGGGGTCCAATCACCAGCCCTGCTGCTGAGGTGGTCTCCTGAGGCTGGGGAAGTTGTGGGGTGGCACGTGGAGGTGTCAGCTACTGGCTGGCTCCAGCTTTCTGTCACATCCTGTGGCAACACCCCAGCTCTCAGTAGTCTTGCACTGAGGATGGTCTGGGGACAGGGGGCTGCCCCTAGAGGAGTTCCTCGCATCTCTCCATAGAGATACAGTGATACTCCAGCAACCCCAGAAGGTAACAAACTATTAATGAGAAAAGAAACGCACACCTAAAGAGACTGATGCACTACATGCACAGAGACTGGGATTAGCCAGCTGTGTAACTGGTTGAAAGGTGAATTTTCTCTACACAGAAACTGAAAGAAAAATAGACTTTTGCTATGAATTCTCAAATATCTTTTGTACTGAATCATTTTCTTCACATTCTGAGGCAAAAGCAAAATGCCTGTTGTAGGTGGGAATGGGACTCTGTTTACTGTGCTGGATCTTCTCTATCAGACACTTCTAAGGGTTGGCGTTCCTGGATGGCAACGTAACTGCACGCGTGCCCTTCCATCCATAGCAAATACAAGGTAATTAAACCTAGCTTGGTCAAGCCATAAGGATAGAGGTAGCTGCAATCTTGCTTGTGATTTCATGGATGCAAAACAATATTTGAAACGTCTTCTGCAAACTGGGAATTTGAAACGTGGCTTGAGGCAAGGAGCAGGATTCAGACCTAGTGTAAGTCTATTGAATTCCACTGAAATCTCTGCTTTTACTGTTGTTTACTCAGGCCTGATTTGGACCCAAAATAAGGGGCTACATTTAACTTGACATAAATGCACTTTGTTATGCATGTGTATATAAAAAGGCACAAAAAGGTGTAGTTAGCATGGAAAATAAAATGTGGCTAATTATTGCAGATTTTTTTAAGTATGTTTGCAAGTGATGTGTTTTCAAAACAAGCTAAACAATAATTCATCAGCTCATGTACCACATGCTGGCTAATGAATAAAGTCAGGAATCAGGAAGCAAATGTAAATACGGGGTCTAATTCCCAAGTGCCAAATTAGAAGTATTTTGTGCCCACTTTGCACAGGTGCAAGTGACAACGTAAGTTACGAAACAGCTGGGAATCTGGTCCCACAGTCTGTTGTGCTGTTCAAATAATTGAATTTAAAGTGTGATTACTGCCTAACTAAAGCCTTTCCAACTGTATCGGTCCTAATTTCCCAACCCCAGGCCTAAGAGAAGACCAGGCCATTTGAGAAGATTGCCATTCAAGATTATCCTTTCAATCAGAATNAAAAAAAAAAAAGTCAGTTTGTTGTACGGTGGCAGTTAATCTGTCAGGAGCAGATTCAAGTTTTGGCAAAGATCTGTGGTGAGATAAAAACGAAAAAGCTGCCAAACAGCATTGTTAGCATGGGGAGGAGGAAGGGAGGGGAGCTGACACGACGACTTCCCCAAGGTAAATGCCAAGCACACCTACCTCGTTTTCAATCAGGCCATAAGAAAACCAGGATATTTATAGCTGTAGTGCTCATTTACCCTGGGGGCAGTGTGTTCATTGCAGAAATGGGTTCATAATAGCTAGTGCTCCTTCCTACAAGGTTTTTATAGTTTACTCGAGTAAGTATAGCATAACATGCTAATAGTTTTTAAATAAAGCACATCAAAATAACTGGCTTGCGGTGCCACATGATTTGCAGCTCAGTAGTGTTCTGAGCATTTCATCTTCAGTCTTTGACTGCTTTTAAATGCATTTCTTTCCTCTCTTGCCTTTGTCATCTGTATTTAAGGCATAGAATGATTTTGGTGCCAATTTTAGGATGGTAACTTGATTAACTGAACAGTCTTTTTTTGAACATGAGTTAAAAATCTGCTTTCAAGTGTGTTTTCAGATAGTTGCTTCTGAATAAAAATGGATATTTATGCAGTTGTTGCCTGGGTGGGATGCTGTTTTATCTCCTAAGTCACAAATAGGATACAAAATATGCTTAAGGGGAGCTGTTAATAGATAAAAGTGACGGTGAGCCTGAATCTTATTAGCTGCCTTACCTATCACTTTTTTCAAGGGGTCCAGGTTCAAACATAAGCTGCTAAGATAAAATTAGACCAGCTAGATGTACAGCCTGTGTGCTGCACAGTGTCCTTGCACTGCTAGGTGCCTGCAATGCAGGATCGCTGCAGCTGCTCTCTCCTTGCTGCTGGGGCAGAGGAGCAGGCAGACACCTGGATTAGCTGTGGCACCGCTGCTTGTTGCTGAGGAGCAGAGGGAGAGGCTTTCCTTCCCTGGGCTTCCCCTTGGTGACTTGAACACTGCTCTTATATTTTAGTCCAAGAAACTTAGTGCCACCCAGAGCGCAATCTGGCTGGAGCTGCAGGGCTCGGTGGTGCCTGGTTGAGGGGTGCTGCGCCTGCTGCTGCGAGATCCTGCCACCAGGCAGCCTCCATCTGTCTGTGCCAACTGTCGCCTCTGCTTTTCACTGGATACTCATTGCTTTAGGGCACAGCTTTTAGGGGTGTAGGATTGGAAAGAACCATTCATGTTGTCAAGTCTGCTGTGCTGCAACTGCAGGCAGCTGTGCACTTCATTTTGTGCATAGATGGCACCTGGAGCATCGTTGGCCTGAATTATCCAGCTAGTTTTGGTAATAAATAGTATGTGTCCATTTTCATTTTTATATAGTTTAACCCCAGAGAGATTACCTGTTCCCTGTTTTTTTATGCACAAGCTCAATATGAGCATGCAGAACAGCATATTGGGTCATGAGGATGCTCTTAGAGCATATGTTTTCAGCATCTCTTTTCTCACAAGCTTCCATTTTTATCTTCCATTATTTTCAGAAGCTCATAGTTTAGATATAAAAGTGTTTCAGGGGGTGGAAGTGCATCCTTAAGGAAGCACGTTGTCAATGTAACAATGTACTATGTGTGCAGCTGGCATGGTACTCTGCTCTCTGGTTGGGTAGTTGCTAATGAGATCTTTTGAAGATGTCAGCTGTTTGCACAAAGTGTGGCAAAATCTGGGATAAACAGAGCTTTCAGCTTTTGTGAGTCTCTTAACTATGTTTTTTCTTCATAACCTTTCAATCTTTAGCCAATACTCCCCTATAACTGGTCAGGCTTGATTGAGTGAAAATTAAATCTTAATGCCTTTATTTCCATTGAGTATCAGATAGCTTAATCAATTTTAATTACAAGAATGAACTGACTTGGTTGTTCCCCATTGCTGTTCTTGTACCAGAGACACAATCTGGCCAGAATCTTTTTGATACAGTAACTGTGGAAAACATAACCTACAAGATAAAATAGTGAGAAGGTGAGAAGATGCTTTTCCTTGACTGTGGGAAAAAAGAGTTTCTGCATCTAAGCCCATCAGCTCTTGTAAATGGAAGCCCCTGGAATTTCGGTCACTGCAGGTGACTTACAGCATGACACAGGCTGAGGATCAATACTGGGAGACCTGATTTTTTTCGCTTTATATGTTTTTGACCTTAAAGTTGAAACATGAAATGACAATATTTGTCAATACAATCTTGTGAGAAACAAGCTAATGCAAGAATTCAAAATAGCTTACATAGGCTAGGAAAACGGGTAGAGAAGTGGCTTATGGAATCTAGTTTAAAGAAACGTAAGGTAGAGAGGTTCACATAGCTACTTCGTGTCCTTCGCTCTGGAATTTCCTCATACCTGTGGCAGCTGGCATACTTGCAAACTGGAAACACAGGAAGAAGATGCAGCTACAGATCCTTCAGGGCTCTCAGCCATGCCAGCAGCAGTGTGTGGGAGATGCTACTGTAAATCCCAAGTGAGTGCTCTTAGACAAGCAAAGGCTTATTGCTGCGTACCTTGGGACTGTACTTAAAGAAACTGCTGATGCAGTTCCTTAGTAGAGACATCACTGTAGGATTTCTTATGGTAAATCCATTTTCAGTGGATAGAGAGAACCATCCCTGCAAAGTCCAGAGAGCATTTCCTGCACAGGGTGTACTGCTGTGGTACAGGGTATAATAAGTATATCCTTTTCTCTTGTGGGAAAGAGTATAAGAGACCTAACACTAGGTAGAATTTGAAATATTTCATAATGTGTATTTAATGACAGCTACACGTAAATCCATTCATGCTCCAACATTGCTTGGATTTTCTAATTACAAACTGACAACTGGTTTTGTGTTTTTAATATCAGAGCTGCTATCTATGCTCTTTTTTTTTTTTTTTTAACTGCCATACAGTAAGATTGAGAAATTGAGTTGGCCAGGACTGCTGAGTAACCCCATGAACTAATGAAGTAAACATTTGCAACCACTGTGACATGGAAATCATCCAGCTCTCCCTGGTGTACACCTGCAGAAACCTGTGATTCACCTCTGAGTCACTCTGCAAATGTTAGCAGGGCAGAGCTGACAGCCGTGTAGAGGGCTCACTCTGCTGCCAGTTCTTTCCTTCTCCCCTGGAATAATGACATTAATGATGCTTCCAAATGGCTCACGGGGTTGCAAAATGAGAGATCTAAAAATCCATGTGGCAGCTTGATTTCCTAATAGGATGCATTAAGTAGGACATTGCATGTTTTACAGGCAGAAGTTGATTAGACAATAAGACTTAAAATATGTAGCTAAAGCGGTTAGAAAAATAGGTTTTGGAAGCTCAGATCAAAGCTTTACAGGGGGGTGATTAAATAAATAAAATGTTAAGCCTAACCGAGCAAATAATTGCACATCCTCTGAAAAGAACAGTTCATAGGGATTGATCAAATGTGAGTCACCCCACACACAGATGTCTTTCTAAGAATATTCCATTTAATTTTCTTAATGTTCACCAAAAGCAAAGAGATACTGGTGCTGATCAGTGAAAGCTCTTGTTTGCATAAGGAAAGGCCCTTTAAAAATAATGGAGAATAAGAAATACCCAAGTAACTACCAAAAAATTGTTCAATTCCTGTTGTCTAACAGGGCTAATTTCCTCTTTAGCAGGTTTTCTTCCTCCTCATTACAGGGTGCGGGCTTTCTGCTCTTTAGTGAGTATTAGATCCACACAGCACGCTCTCAAAGTGTTTACTTTTAAAGAAATGCAAGTCTCATTGCAGTCTTTCCTCTTAAGGGTCAATTTGTACTTTTCTATGGAAACATCAGTCAAGGGAGAGTGGTAAGAACCTTAGAAGCCCAGAATAAATAGATCCTAAAAGTCCATGAGATTCTTTCTGTGCAAGGTTGTCTCCTGAGGTAAGGACTGGAGTATGAAGATGAAGTAGGAGAGACTGGAGCTTGTACAGGTTCAAGGGAGAGGGGAATCCTACTCTGAGGAAAGGTATTTTCAGAACATTCTCCTTTCTCACCTTGGTGTTGTTTGTGAATACACCTGCACACTCCTGTCCTCTGAAGGGTGTGTAGATAAGGAGGATACATTAGCACTGCAGAGAACAGCCTGACAGGGTGAAAGTCTGCCCTTTTGAAGACTTTGGCGTGTGTTCCATTTATTGCAACAAAGCCAGAATTTCACCTTTGCTGTTTCTGAAGGAGAATGAGTAATAGGGAGCTTGGCTTCCTCCTGACCCGTTCCTCAGACCTCCCTCTGACACAGGGAGTGCTGATGGAGTGAAGCTGGGGAAAAAGTAAAGAGAAAAGGGTTATGCAGAAAAATCCTTAGAAATAAACTGTGCATAATCATGATACATGCCGCATTGTCATCTTAAAGGTGGCATACAAGTGTTGAGTATCTCACAGGTGGAACATACTCCTTTTTCAGACACTCCTCATGCTTTGCTTTACATGTTCACTCTTGAACACCAAGCTGTTAAGAAGGTATACATAAACTCATGGAAAGTGCAGTCTGCTCCCATATTCCCCTATTACATTTTTTTTTATATCTCTGCAGATAGCAGTAGACATCTTCCAAACGCTTCCAACAAGCCAACAGTGGTAGAACTGGCGTACCCATTGAAGGGTTAGAGTTAGTAATAAAATAATGGCTATTGAATTTCACTTTAATAAGCAGCTTGGAACCATGACTAAATCTGCTTGTTCTTAAAAAAGGGTACCTGACCTTCTGTCTTGAGCTCTTTTATTTCATGTAATACCTAATTTCTGAAGGCACCTGATGCTTTCTCAGTGTTACCTCCATTCTCCCCCTCCTCCTCCTCCATAGCAGGCTTTTGTGGCATTAACTGAAACATGATAGGAGTGGGGTAGTTCAGAAACTGTCTTGTTGAGGTGAGGTGTAGGTATTGGTATGTATCTGGCATCACAGGTGCGATTGTCAGCTCTAGGATAACTGGCTAGACCATGTGAGCCATGACCTGCAAACACCTTTCTCATTTGCATCACAGCTAATGTAGAAATATTCCTGATAAAGAATGATGTTTGTAATTCTGACTTTGAGAACCATTTGTAGTGTCCAGTAGTGTGGATAGGAGATAAATAGTGAAAACTGGGACTGAAATTCCCACTTACTTTCCAGCCTTTGCATCCCTTTTGACTTTCTTCATAATTTGGTTCTTGCATTCATATTTAGTGCCTACCTGTTTCCTTCTGTTCTTACATTATTGCCTGCTTAAGTTCCCCAACCATATTGGGCTGGAGAACTAAAGACTCTATAGAAAGTTTGACTCTATGGTGGAAAAAATTCATTCTGTGATTGGGACCAAGGGGTGCATTGTCTTCTGTCAAGTGGAGAGATTCTCCTTTATCTACCACCACCTTGCTTTCATCAATGATTAGCGCTGCCACCTGTGATATGTCCTTAAAATGGTTACCTTCCTACTCCCATCTCTCAAATCCTCTCTCATTTTGATGGTGTAAACATGTGATGTGTGTTCAGACTTGGTCTTGTGTACAGCAGGGGTTAAGAGTGCGCAGCACCTGAAGATAGCAGCTGAATACTTTGGAAAATTGGATATGCTACCTATCAGCAACTTCTCCTGCAGCTGGGAAATAAATTTATAGCTTGGTATTTCTAAAAGAAAGAAATCACTAGTTCTGAATGAAATGTTTAGAATTATACACTGTTAAGCATTTTTCCTTTCCTTTTTTTTATAGCTTTACACTTCCTTAATTTTATTCAGTTATATTTTGATCTCAAAATGATATTTCCAAAAAAAAAAAAGGTGTAAGGAAGAAAATTTGTCTTTTATTTATCCAAATTAGCACCTAGAAAATATGGTCTATTCATTCTTCAAATATATTAAAACAATAAACTGATGTTCAGAGAATGGAAAACAACATAGTTCAGGCAATATATCAAGTTTTACATGCCTCAAAACAAGGCAGCTATTGGAAATGTCATGGAGGAAGCTTATTGTGTTGTCACTTTACCTGTGGAAAAGGGATCTCCAATCTTCCTCCTTGCTAAAACTCCTTGGGATCAATTTGTTTCTATGAAAAGTTAGTCCTCATTGCCTCCAATCTGGTATAAACCACATGTTTATGCAAAACAGATGAAAAGTGGTTCATGTGTGAATAAATCTATTTCTTTGCTGTTGCACCTCTATGCTGTTGGTACGTCTTGTCTTGCTCCACCTTGGTTTAGATTTATACCAGTGCTACTGAGCCAGGGTAACAGGTAGTATGAAGATTTCAAACTCACTTTACAAACAATTCTATTAAAGAAACTATATTGAAAAGTATCTTAAGTTTTTTTGTAATTTTATTTTTTATGTTCATATTTAGAAGTGATTTGAACATGTTGAAACTCAGTTTCAGCAGGATGCAACATATGAAGATGCTGTTGTTGCTTCTTGATATAGTGACTTTTGTTCAGAAGAGCCTTATTTCATGGCTACACTTGACTGCAATTTTTATTTTTCTCCTATATGTGAGACCTATTATTTTGTGGGGAGGGTGGATAAAATGAAAAGGAAATGGATTTAGCAGGGTCCAATCAGGAGTTAATTAGCTATTTATGTGACAGACAGCCTCAGCATAGCCCAAGTAATCCCCTCTTTTGTGACTTCAGTCTGGAGTAAGGCTCAGACCTGGGTAAAAGTCAGTAACGCTGGCAGATTTCTGTGAAATGTACACAAAGCTGCATTTGCTGAGTATCTTTTCATGGGAATGTTCCACAAAGCTCAAAAAATCCACATGTGTTCTTAACATCCACAGCCATTAGAGTATGTTGAAATTCTTTTCAATTTCAGAATTTGGCAATGGCAATTTCTGTTAAAATAGGAACCGGTCTTAAAAAATAAACACACATCCATTCAGCATACTGTGAGGTAAAGAGCTGCTTGTTTTATTTCAAAACCAGCAACAGCCTTATGAGAAAGCATGATCCTTGAGAGGAGTGACACTTACCTGGAGTCAAGAAATTCACAGCCTTAGCAGTAGGACCTTGGGTGGGTCACTTCTTCTCTTAGTATTTTGGTACCCCTGCTGTAACACAGTAATTATATTTCCGAACTCCACAGGGATGCTGTGATGTGCTCAGATAATTTGCAGTGCTCATATAAGTGTGCAAGCTAGACAGGCAGCACGGAAGTTCCTAACATCTAATGCAGAAACTCTTATGCAATGTTGCCTAAGCCCTTGGCTTCAGTGGTATCAATCAGAACTCTGATTTGGTGACCTAAAAGCAAGTAAAAATAATGCTGAAGTTGAGCATGCTCTTGAGGAGGCTGGTTTAGAAGTTTAGTTCTGTTCCTTTCCCACACTCCCATGCTTCTCTTGGCCAGACAGTTTTTCATTTATTCTTCCTTCCCATCCTCTCTTATTCCCAGGATGGGTGTGTGGGGTTGGGCTCTTATAAACCACTGTCACAGGGCAGGGAAACTGCAGTGTGAAATGTTTTCATCCCACTGCAGGAGCAGTTCTACGTTCTGATCGGCCAGACTCAAGCCTGTAATGTTTGGACTTGGTCCAGTGAACTAAAGCAAGTTGGTTTCAAGCAGCTTCATGTATTTTCCCAAAGAGTTTTCCCAAGCGTATTATCTGCTGCTGCATTGTGTTTAGTGGTTAGCCTCAAAGAAATGGGTTACTAATGTATTCATGTCATTCTTTTCTCCACAATAAGCCCTGTGGCATTAAGTAGGTTCATATGACCTTCAAATGAGACAATAAAGACCTGAACCCAGTTAGTTGCTAGCCATTCCTTCAAGCACACCTTTCATTCAGCAGTGCTGCCTGCTCAGGGGTCTGGGTGAAATGGTGGAGCTCTGCGCTGTATCTCTTGCATGATTTAGGGGTGGATGGATGTCCATGCTGCCCAGCCACCACTCAGCCACACGTTACAGTTGGAAGTTTTGCAAAGTGATCAATGCCCGGAGGCAGCCTGATGGTCTCCTTACGTCTGGAGCTGGCTTGGAGTGAGCCATGTTCGTATGGGGCTTCTTAGGGCAGCACTGAGGTTTGCTTTCGCTGTAACAGCTGGAGCACCAGGTTAAGGGATCAGGGAATTTTCGTGCTATATAAATACAGAATGCTTTGGTTTCTTCTGTTTTGTGCCTGGTTTGTTGGTTTCTGCAAACCATATAGTCAAGATTGAGCTGTGTGAAAAGCAGACAAGGACATCCTTTTTCCTGAAATATCTGTGAACTGAAACTTTTTACAAATATAATTGAGTTTTATTCTAATTATTTTTAAGTGTGGTCTGTGCATGGGAAAAAAAAAAAGGTGTGAGCTTTTACAATCTTATTCATTCTATCAATGTAAAAGCTTTTTATTTGGCTTCAAAGCGAGTCTACTACTTCACAACAAAATTTCATTATGTCCCAGCTGAGTTCTGTTTAATGGAATTAAATTTCACCCTTTCTAATTATCTTTTGGAACAGACAATCTTTACAGAATAATTAGTAATAGAAGTACACAATGGATCATTGTCTTTATTACTTGCAAAGAAATTCTAGATGCTGTACTAAATCTTGAGGTATGATCTCACAAAATGTAAAATGTCTTGCCCCCTTCCTCCTAAATTATGTAACATTCAACATAGTCAACACAATTTAAGCACAATGGGTGGTAATTTTGCTTCTTAGGGATGACCAGCTTTAAATTGCTGTAATAGAATAACTTTTCCGATCCCATTCTAATTAAGCAAGACTACAGATAGGCAATCTTTTTGTCTTCAATTAATTTTCAAGATTTCTAAATGAAGGACTTAACGTCCTTTTATTAAGGAGATAAAAACAACTGTATATTTCCTTATCAAGCCTCCAGTTTTCCATCAATGGTCATTTATATTGTGGCATTGTTTTAAAAAGCCTTTTCCCAGTTCTGCTGAAATTAAGTTAGTAACCACACAAGGACAGGATTTGAAAATGTGTGTACCCCTGCACTGAATGAGCTCGTACAGTCACAAATGAAAAGATGTAATCTTGGCATAGATGAGAGTCATTTGAAATATAGGGTCTCTTCCTCCCAGATTTAAAAATTATAACATCTCCCTGGATTATATCTGAAGATGTAGTTTTCCTTGTTAAAAACAAGGAGAAATAACTAAATGAAATGGTAATGAATTTTGTAGTGAAACGGGCTGTTTCTCTAAGAATCTTATTGAAACTCACCTTTTATTGATTTAAAATTTACCTCAAATCTAAGAGGAAAAAAAAGAAAACGTGTAAGAAAAATGGGTAGGGTCCTCCTTGGACTGCTAGTCTTTATAATTTAATTTGTTGAGAATTTAAAATTACATTAATTATGCTTAAATAACTGACATTATTTGACACTGCAACAACAGAGCAGCGGAAATGAGTGACAAACGCACAAAAGACTTTTGTTATCTTTGTTTGTCTGCCTGAATAAATCTCAACAAGTAGTTCAAAGATTTAAATTTATAGCATACTTAATCGTCATTAGATGGCCAATCCTATTGACTCTAAACTGCGTTTCACTGATATTGAATAGTTTTGGCATCCACTTCAGTTTGACTCATTAAGAATCTTTATTTTCAAATCACTGAAATTATGTAAAGAGAGGTCATAAAAATGAATTGTATACAGTGTTGTGCTATGCATGTTGGTTTCTTAATGTTGTGCATCTTTTTTTTCCTCTTTCTAAAGCTGCTTGTTTATATTGTTTTGAAATATGGCAGTGCTATTCAAAAATACAGCCTGTGATGGGGACAACTAATACAGGTTTTCAGTTTAGAAAATAATTATTTGAAGACTTACCATGCTTGCATAAATTGGTGCACTGACTTTGGTTCATAATACCATTCATCTGAAAAAAGAAAGACTGGTCTTTCCCATCCTTCCAAAAGGCAGTAGTACATCCTGACCCCCAAAATCCCATGGACTGCAATGTGAACGAGCCCTCTAAAAGAAAATCAGCTGGCTAGAACCAGCTGGTCATAAATGCTTGTTTGTGCAGACACATTGCTGGATCTTGCCATCTGAGTGCTGTATTAATGCTCTTTGTATATCCATTTACCTATAATTGTGCAGGAAAAATGTATACTATCCTGTCTAGCAGCAAAAACCTCTTATGAGTGTCTGAGATGGGGGAAAGAAATAACTCCAAACTCTTATCAAGATCTCTTATTAACTGTTTCATTTTATGAGAATCTCATAAAACATGCTTAGGCATGGTCAACTTGAGAGCGAAATGAAATATGTACATGTTTTTTTGCTGAAAGTGCTAGATTTAGTTCAATTAACATGATTTATATTAGTCATATTTATTTATATTGAATTTCCCTAGCTCTTTACCTTAAGAAGAATATATAAAACTGGATGACTTTCAACTTTTATTTTTGCAATATTGTATTTAAACAGCTTAAAGGCTTTTTTGTTTTAGTTGCTGTGTTTTTTTTGTTGTTTTGTTTTGCATTTGAAGCTATAAAATGTTCTCATTCTAACATTGACCCAAATTTGATGTAAAATTGTTGCAACATTGTGGGAACTTTTAATCCGAAGCCATTTAAATCAATTTCTTTGAAACCATACGTTTTTCTTCCCATCTTTCAGAGTGGGCAGCAAATCATTTATCAAAATGCGAACGCATAATGTATACCAGAAACCAGTGAATATGAGTATCTTATCAACATTACCAAAGAAAGGTATCAGAGTGCTTTACAGTCCCATCTGAGAAGATCATCTCTCTAGCAGACTTCAGCATGCCATTGAATCAGCAGTTCTGCATAT
Organism: Penelope pileata; assembly: GCA_013396635.1. NCBI lineage: Eukaryota > Metazoa > Chordata > Aves > Galliformes > Cracidae > Penelope > Penelope pileata. The sequence continues at coordinate 822,503 of WBMW01006008.1, read as the reverse complement.
GCTGTCCTGAGCTGTAGGCTTAAACTTTAGCAGGCGTTTTAAACTGTTCTGAGGGACAGGGTTGTGTTAATTACTAGGTTTGCTACAAAGCTAGGAAGTCAGGAAATTTAGACCTGTCTTTCTTTCCATACCTATTGAATTCTAATTCAGTTTATGCTAGCATAAATCCCATAAACTGAGTTTTCCTGTGCTGCATGTGTTTTGCTGAACAGGGTTGTTCCTCTGCATTGGGACTGTAGAAAAAAGGCTGATGATGGAGCCAGTGCAGCATTGTATAGTAGTAATGAGAAGAACAAGTTCAGGATCTGACAGAGAGAATTGCCTCCAGGAAAATATTCTCTACTTCGTCATATAAAACTAATAGTCAATTTTCTTATTTTCCCTTATTCTAGAACAGAGAGGGGCTGGAATCAGAAAGAGCCTGAGAAGTTGAGGGACAGCTATGCATACGAATGTGTAAGAGCCTGGGATATGCTTAGCATTCATTAGTGATATTTACCTTATTAATTGTATCTTTGTGGTCTGATTCTGAGTTCATTGACAAAAAAGCTATGTAAAAGAAGAATATTGAATTGACTAGAGTTTTCCAGTAGAAATGAGATCAAAATTAGGTCCTTCTGGACCGGACACTGATATTTGACAAGTAGATCATTTCCTGGTTTCCTAATAATTTCCTTATTCCTAGTGAATCTAAAACACAGGAGTTAGGTCTTCTAATTCATAAAAGACAGAGATTTTGTTATTATATGCATATACCCGAAGGGCCAAAATCTCCTGAAATAAGCAACTTCCAGCATCAGAGAGTGGAGAAGAACTGGGACTTTAACCCTGGATCTTTGTACTGGCATTCAAAACGATTTCCCTTTGAAAAATACAACTGAAGGCCTGTTTGGATGCTGAACGATTGTTTCCTTTTGATGATAGAAATAAATCAGCAAAATATAACGTTGGGGTGAAAAAATACTGTCCGATCTCAGTAATTCCTGGCTATCTTGCTATTTAATCTCAGTTGTACGCTAAGGATGTGCTGGAGTGCCTGATGTCTTTGCCGTACTTTAAACAAGGACATAATAGTCAAGAGCACTAGTGCCTTCTTTTGAGTGTTGCAGTGTGCTATTAAGCCGATAGTATCAGTAAACTTCCTAAAGCCTGCAGGATGAATTGATGTTTTTCAAAGACTTGTTTAGGAAAACAAGGGAAGCAAATGTTCATAGTCTTTTAAGCAAGAGGGAAAAAAAGGAAGAAGGAATAGAGAAAACTCTCAACAAGGGATTATTGCTTTGTCAATTCCATTCTGACACAAAAAGAGAATGTGCACTGATGATGTTTTGCTTTTGTTTAAATGCTTGTTTGTGCTACTCCATGTTAGCGGGGAGGAGAAAATCTGTCATGTCAGTAGGATGCAGTGAGCAATGGGAGATTTATAAACAGATTGCGTACACTCAGAACCTAGTTTACAGCTTCAGTTCAAATACTTAAACCTTCATAAACCAACAGGTGGTCACTGATAAGTGTAGTGACAAAAAAGAATATGGCACTGTTGTAGGTTGAGATTTTGTTTGTTTTCCTTAATATAAAAATGCCTAACTTGGTAATGTTAGCTTAGTGGCTGTGCATATAAAAGACTTTTAGAGGGATTTCTTGCATGGCTTTTTGATTTGAGAACACTTGGTTTTGTTCCTCTTAGCTAGGTAGATAAAGGGACCCTATGGATCCTTGCTCCTCTGAGCAGATATAATTTACGGGACTGTCAAGTCCAGCTTTTTATTGCCATATACACCCAAACAATGAGAAAAGTTGACATGAGATGGGATTAAGAGCCCGCATTCATTTCCAAAATATTTACTATTAACATAGTTTGGTAGAAATCATAGTATTGGGCCAAAATTAATCTCTGATGTTTTATAACTTCTAGGAAATGATTGATTTTCTCTCTTGGGAATCTTCCTAATGGGACAGAAAGATGAGCAAAATGGAAGACTGGGTATTTGAGTGAAGAGGCAGTGTGGCAGGAGAATAAGTGAGGAGGAATTGGCCACAACTGGCCAGGTTTGACGTGAGACCAATCATCAGAAAAACCTTTCTGCGTGGGGAAAACAGGCTAATAGATGTATTTAAATGAATCTTGACTGGTTTATTTAAGACATTGTGTAATAACAGGAGGAAATTGGACTTGAAGACTCAAGGTGGCATTTCCATGTCAGTTTAACAAATTCATTTGGCTCCCACTTAATTTCTGGTCTCCATAAACACCTCCACAGAGAACTTTTTCAGCAGAAATGCCCACAGAAACAAACACTGGGCCTCAATGCTTGCATTTTTTTTCCAAGAATAATTGTGAATTGCTAATTTAAAGATAATTAAGCCAGTAGGGAACTGACTTAATCACATAGTAGAATTTGTTTAAAGTTGAGACTGTATAACAGAAAAGTTAGGATGCATTTGACTTAGGGCTAGATTCTGACACATTTTTTCTGATGGAGTAAATTGTTCTTTACTCTGTGGGAAACAGAAAAAGCAGGATCCACAAAAAAACATACAACTTCCTCCCAGAAATCCCCAGCAATTGCTCGTGTTTATACTTCTGCAGTCATCTCTGTGTATAACTCAAATACCATCTGAAAATTCCCTTCTTTTTTCTTTGTTTGGAAAGGAGGGTTTAACAGAAGTGTAGCTGCATTTGAATCCAAGAGAATTTTTTTTTTTTTGCTGTAAAACTCTAAAGAGCCTATTATGCTACTGCCCTGTCTAAAGTAATGTAAAGTGAAGCTGTTCCAGTATGAGTAATGATGTGTCAGACTAATTGTTTTGACTAGCTGGGCATCCTCTGAGCTCACTGGATCATGAATGCAGCAGCTACATCAGGTTTCATGCCATTGCACTCTGAATGAGGTGTTTGCTCTAACTGTTGCTTTTATACATTTACTTTGCACCTATTGTGTTACGTTTTTGCTGCCTGGTGTTTGTCAACATCATATTTCAAAATACCACGGAAGTGCCGAGTGCTGTACAATCAAGGCCTAACGTTTAAAGAACGTTTTTTTGTAAGGGACAACCTGCTGTTAGTTTGAATATCAAGTATCCCATTTACATTTTGGTGGATAGTTCAGAAATTTGATGTTTGCCAAATATGAAGTGTTGAAGAACACTTCATGTGCTGGATTAGCTCACTGTTGTGATCCCCTTCACAATGAGCAGCCATCTAATAAAATTTTGTATGCACAAATTTACATGACTGTATTACGCTATCTTGTGGGTGACAACTCAAACATGCAGTAAAAAAAAAATCTTCATATTCCTTTATGGTTTTTATCAGATGGGCAGGGCATCTTTCAGAAAAGAAAGCCGAAAGAAAATGTTTGCCTCCAGATGTTAAAAAAAAAAAGAAAAAAGAAAACACAAACCAAACCAATCATAATTCAGCTGTACCCAATAGACTGGCAAACATTCAACTTGATCACATGTGTTAAACTATTTTATAGTAGATAATAGCAAATGATTTTAAAAATTCACTTGGCATATGTGCCACAAGTAAAACTTCATGATATTGTGCAGAGTAATAAAAAAGGAAATTATATAAAATCTCCTTAGGAAGCTGTTGCCAGAAAGTTTGATTTGCCTTTCACTGTGGATTCCACCAAAGGAGTCCAAAAATCTATCAAAAAAATGTGATTTGTGGGAACAAACATAGTTCACATCCTGTTTAACCCGCAAATATCTCCTCGTTCATGAGTTTTGGTAACGCAGCCCGGAACACCTTGCTGACCTGAACCCCCCACCCTGCATAAAACATAATAAACAGAGTTGGTAGATTTGGTACAAAATAAGGAGCTGTAATTAATTTTAAATGGTGCTTTTCAGAATGTCAAAAGCTCAGCCCACTGAAGTGGAAAAGGGGGTTAGAGTGGCTAGAGCCTGGCAACACAGCTAATCTAGGCACTCCTGAGCAAGCTCATTTCAAATGCTGACATCAGTGCATCGGCATTTCGAGGTAGAGCTGCCTGGGGACAGCAAAGGGAGCGAGGCACATACGGAGGGTCCTGCTAGTGCAGGGCTGCGAAGTTAAGGGTCTGTGGCAGCCTCTGTGACAAGGGCGCATTGTCACAGCGTGGGGCCTGGCCGCAGGGACAGCGCGGGCTTGGCTTGTTTGTGCTCCCAGCACTTGGAAGTAGCCCAGACAAACTGGGGGCTTCGTGCTCCATGCACACAAAACTGTCCGATGGAGGCTGTAGGAATCCTGCCCTGGCTTAGATGCAATGCTGCCCACCAAACTTCTGGTCACTGTAAATGAGGGCAGCCCCGCTGCAGCAGTGCTGTTGCTTTGCCGGCCCAGGACATTAAGATTGTATTTTTTGAATCAGAGATTACATCTGCTCTAAAAGAGAGGAAGATTGTGCCGATGCAAAGATTTTGTTTTAATTTTCCAGTGAATAAAGGGAAACGTTTTGAGTTCTTATTGCTTGTTTAAAAGGACAAGTTGGCTTTTGAACATACTCTAGAGAATTTGTTCTTCTGGAGGTTATTCTACAGTCTGTTTTCCAAGGGCTGATGATAGTAGTTATAAACACAAACATAATTGACTTAATTATGATATATTTCAAGGTTTTTTGTGTTTAAATTTTCTTTTGTCTTTTTAACAGTAGCCAATATATGCTTCTCTACTCAGTCTTCTCTTTAAATCAGTGGCATTGCTGTTGACTCTATCAAAGCCCACACAGTGAATTAGTACTTACTATATGTTAATAATAAATAAGGCTAGAATATGAGCCTAGTACAGCAATGGAGGAGTACAACTTCAGCTAAAACAAAACCCTCAAAGCTATAAGGCCACTACTAATGTCCCTTGAATTCAATGTTATAAGGCCTCTGGTAATGCTCCTTAAAATAAAGGTAGTACTTCTTAGTACTATTTACTTGGCTGGCACTTACTTATTCAATATTTATACTTTATACTATTTATTCAGTATTTATTTATTCAATATTTACAAGTGGGAGCAAAAAGAAAATCTCAGCACGCTTTGCTGAGTACCAGCCAGATGACCTACAGACAGCAGAAGCTTGCAGAGCTTTAATAAGCTAGATAATTCCTTTTTATAAATACAATTATTCCTTTCAGCCACTGAAGCACAGCAGCTTCAAACTCTTCAAAACTTCTGTACAAAGTGATTTTCTACAACTTTTGAGCTACTTCCATGCCCAGTTTTGTCTTTCAAGTTTGATCGATGAAGTGGCTTAATGTGTTAGTATTGTTTCTACAAAGCGTGTAAACCTAAAGCGGGACTGTTCATGTTTCCTATGCCACCATGTTACCCTGAGTGGATCCACCATCTATGCTCTGCTTTTCGGGTGTGAAACACTGTTGTTAAATTTGCCCTGAATATCTGTGCTGTTGTGCCACTTACCCACTCGGTTTGGGACATCTCACATGATGAGTTTGTCTCCTGAGAAAGATGCGTCCTTGCATTGCCTCCGTGAAGAGGGCCATGCTAGTTCAAAGTCTGCTTACTGACCTTAAAAGCAAGCTCTCTAGAGCTGCTATTCATATATAACTTAACGTATAACTTATTTGCTGGAAAAACAAACAAACAAACAACTCATCTCCATAGCCAACAAAAACAAATAAGCAAAAAACTAACAGGATTTCTCCACGAGGACAGTTGGCCATCTCGCTGATTCACTGGCTCGGATTGTCCTGGGTGCATTCTCCTGTGTACATCAGGCTCATGGCAGGTTGGGAGGAAATGCTGACCTGGGCCATGGCTGCCTTGTGCCAGCCAGCTTCTTTTGCTAATGGCTAATACTAAATCATTTCTCAAATTAAACTGTTTCTCAAACAATAGTCATCCAGATTTAGATTAGAAATTGATTTTTACTAGCCCTGCACCCAGCAGATGAAATTACACTGGCTTAGGATAACTCTTTGTCTAAGGAGATCAAGACTAGGCTGTGTATCAAATAGAATTATACTGCATTCTAGATTCAAACTACACAAAAATAGACCATTGTTACAGTTCCTCTGTGCCGGTGCTGTGAAGGCGTAATAGGAATTATACATGAACCCAGGCTGAATGAAATCTGTACTGGATAGCCACAGTATAGAACGTATGTTATTTTTAACGTTCATTCACATCATCTAATGATAGAGCAGTTGTTGGGAAGTATAGTATGCTTTGGAAAACTGCTGCTTGCACAGAAACATGTTCAATCGGAAAATATCCACGTGCATATTGGATCAATTCAACTTATATCGGCAGAAGAAATTGCCTCCCATCTTCTTATTAGTTTCTGATGAATGTAATATAAAGACATTAAAGGAAAACAGTACTTAAATATGATGGATGCATTTCCCCTGGGTTGGGAAGATTTTGGCCATAAGCACATGCCAGTTTTCTAAGGACTGCCAGGGAAAAGTGGGATGGTTTTGTGGGTACGGTGCAGGGCTGGAGACTGAGCAGAGGTCTTTTACTGGCCAGGCTCTGACACAAAGTTGGGGCAAGACATTTTATCTCTCTATGACTCAGTGCTGTCAATGGAAAAAAAAAGGGGGGGGAGGGGGAGGAGGAGGTCTTTTCTCAGTGGTAAACATATTTTCTAATCATCTCTACAGTATAAATGTTATTTTCTTTAGAAAGAATTTAAGAGAAGAGCAGGGAGATTGAGGCTTCCTGTATGCTTGGAAGTTCATTCCAAAATTTCTAAGCCACTCCAAATCCTTTTTCAGCTGGCAGTAATGAAAGGTATGCGTTTCCATTAGGTTTCCAATACAACAAGAGTGTATTTTAAATATGCATAGAATATTTAGGACACAACCTTTTTCTTTTTTTTTTTTTTCCCCCAAGTATTTTCACTTCTGACTCTAGAACATGCAAATGAAAAGGGAGGATTGGAGGACAGAAAATTAAACAGTGTCTTTTATCCTTGAGATTAGTTTCATTTCAAATTTTATGCAGTGATTTGACTTGCTGTTTATTTTATCCAGCGTAGCTTGTTCATCAGAGATGGTTCTGCATTGGGGCAGCCAGTGCACTATTCCACTCAGATAATTGAGATAATTAAATCACAGAGAGATAATTTTATCTTCATTTAAATTCTCTGCATCACTCTCAGATCTTAATTTAACAGCACATGCAGATGAAAGATTTTTGACTTGCAGTATCTGCGATGATTTAAGGAACAGGAAATATTTCAGAATTTATTCTTCATTTACTTTTGCTTAATGTGGATATTCTCACAAAGGCTGGCAAAAGCAAAGCTTATGAGCAGGAGCACTGTGCTCCAGATGTGCATTTCTCAACAGGCAGACGTAAAAGGCCAAGCTCAGTTAGCTCAAGGATATAGCTGACTATCACAGCTGGTTCTGGCACAGCAGGTTGACAGAGTTGTACTGGGTTGGTGTGAGCAACTGCGTTTTGAAGTAATCTGAATTCAGTTTTTTGTGCATGTTCTAATGCACAGTGACTTTTCATACTATCTAGATATACTACCACGTTCTAAAAGGTTGAAAGAGAAGTGAAGAGGATAAATGGGGGTGTTCAGACAGCGACACATCAGCATCTTTAGATGTCTTATAATTTAAATCTATACACTAATTACGATAAGAGTGGGAATTTTATGCGCAAATGCGAATCTTATGCAATAACGTATTTTGTCATTAACTGAATGGACAATTTTGTCACTATGAGCAATTTTTGCTAAAAATAAATAAATCCATTTTGTAACTAAATGCATTTATTTAGAAACAAGGGGCGTCTGTCTGATTGGGAGGGAGTGGGTGTTTTGAGAAAGAGGTGGCTTGTGAGTCAGAACTTCTTAGATCTATTCTTGGTTCTGCTTCTGATTCATGATTGGTTGGATCCCAATCCAGTGAAAATTGGGCCAAACTTTCTGTGACCTAAAACAGGTCACATCAAAGTAAAAGTCATGTATTAGGCAAAGAGTTTTTTAACCTGTCTTGCTTTCTAAAACATAAGAATTCTGAAGGGAGAACTGTGATGTACTTTTTCTCTGATTCCTTGCCTTTGAATGTCTGATACAAGACGTTGTGTTTTCCTGCAATATTTGGTCTTTTTTCTCTCCTATCCCTCAGTCAACACTTTTCTTTTCCTAAAAACAAGAACTCTAAATATCTCATGACTATCAACACAGATTTACATATAGATAGCATGCCCAGAACTACTTTTCTTCTTTATTTTTATTTCAAGGAGCAACTTTGAAGCTAATGTCTGTTTTTGCTTTGAATTCTGATTACTTTTTTTTTTAATCATTGTTGAGGCTTTTTAGACAACCAAAAGATTCCATGGGTAGTGAATGAAGGTGATAATTCTGTATACTCGTGCCTTTTCTTATCCACTTTGACTATAGCCATATTCACTGCCTTTTGTTTAGGATCACAGAAAGCAGAAGAGCTTCCCTGGGCTATCAAATCCAGTCCCTAGTGTTCACTGGAAATAATAGAGTTAAATAACCGCTAAGAAAAAGCTGTTCAATTATCACAGTTATCATTAGATTTCCTATACCAAAATATTCTGACCTGTAGCGAAAACCTAAAGCCAAAACTACACTGTGTCACAGCATAAGAAAAACAAAAAATTGAGGTGTTACTAATGCCCTAGTTCCTTGCGAAAGGGGAGAATAAATCTTTCATATGAGGCATTTATTTGGTAAATTTACATTCTTTGGGTGCTCTGCATAGAGCTGAAAGGATGTAAGATAATTAACTACAAGGCAATTCTTTTTCCAGAATGCACCAAGAGCCTGTCCCCCAGCAGCAATGCAGAACTGAACATTTACTTTTCCTTCTCAAAAATACTTCTAGTGAGTGGGGGAGGGTAGCTTACTGTGGCATACATCCCACTATTGCAGATTGGATTTTCTGTGTGTTTTTCAATTTAGACTCAACAATATGGAAGCAAGTCTCAAAGGGCACCATGTTCTTGTTGCATGTATAGCATAATGCTACTAAACATTAGAATAACTGAATCAATAGAATGTATAAATAGATATCTCCTTTACCCATCTGCACAGCTACAATGTGTTTAATGTATTAATTAAAACTTTCAGCAAAAAGAAAAATGAAGCTTGAACACTAATCTGAAAACATTCTTTTTTAACATGTCAGGAGTGTACTGTACAAAACAGCTTCCTTAACAACTTAATAAGTAAGTGAGAAATGTTGCTGCAGGTAGTGGATCTTCAGTGATAACAGCTATTGCAAATGATTGATTTTTAAAGAAAGATTTAGTTGAAATCTGTTAACTTGTGAAGACTTTTACTTGTTGCTGAGTAAAGAGTAAGGTTCTTGTGCCTGCTGTTGGTTCAGAGAGAGAGAGGAAAGGTTAGAACTACTTTCACAAGGTTGAAGCTACATTTAATTTGAGCTAGAGCAATCTAAAAGTATTTTGAAGAATTCTAATGTGGTATTTTTTTTTAAATTACAATTTCCATGGAATTCTGTACAGTGGGCAAAATTCTCCTTGTCATCAGTGTGAAAATGAGTCCACTTCTTTTCTGCTGTAAGTGAGCACAGTTTGTCTCAGTGTAGATCTGTAAAATAATTTACTCCTGCACCAGAAGTTATTTTTTATCCTGTAGGAGTTACCATTCAGAGACGATAGCAGCTCACACGAGTGGTATTGTCTGTCATGAAATAAACTTCAGCAAGGTCAGCTTGTTTCATATGTCTACAACTCCTTGGAGAATTAATTTGACACAGAGTGCAAATGCATTATTAGCTTTTGGGATTTTCCTGCATGGTTGTGGAGCTCCAGCAACATATACTGTACATTTTCTGGCTGGTAACCTTTTTTCTCAAGAGATTTTCTAAGAGGTTACAACTTCCGTTTGCAGTCCCACTCCTGGAACTAAATTTCTTGGCTGAGAACCTCAGATGAGGATGTAACAGGCTGTATGTGGCATACCATGCTTATTGTAACAGGCAGTGCAAAATATATATGTAGAGCTGGAATAGGGCTGGACTGTAGGAGACGGCCCTATATTCCATGCAGAATACTAGGATATATAATTCCATGCTCTATCCTAGGATGGAGCAAATGGGGATGAGGTTCACCCACTGCTGTGATGTAGAGGCAGAGATAAGCGCAGCAGCCTGCTCTGCTCTTTGCCTTGCGATTCACAACAGCCCTTGGAGGAAAATAATTATAAAGGTTCCTCATACGTTGTAGAGAAATCACAATACTGACAAACTGGGGGCTAGTTGAAGGCACGGGACAAAAGATAAAACCACACCCTTTGAAATCCCACTATTGCATTCTTTCCCTGTAAACCAACATGAATTCATACTACCATTATGCTAGCTTTTTATTTTACTGTGAAATACTCATACGATATTGCACATCACAACTGAACTTGATAGTTTCTGGTCATCAGTGTCTGAACAGTCCATGCCCAACACAGCCTTGGTTGGGACAGTGACGAGTTAAAGCTGAATGTCTCTCATCAGAAACAGTCAGCATTGTCACTTTACGTACAGAAAAATTATGTATCCCTCCCTGCACTGTGGAAGCTTTCTGAAAAATAAGGAAATCTCAAAACAAAACCCCTAAATATAAGGAACTCTTAGTTCAAAAAAACAAACAAAAAAATAACTGCTCACAACAGACAATTCATGTTCTCTACAAGCACAAGGGCTGTGAACTTTAAAAAATGAGCTAAGGTTCTCGTGTAACTAAACAACTTGAGGAGCTGGGGATTTGTGAGGATCTCTAAACAACATGAAACTGCAATCAGTACAAAAGATGAGGCAATTCTGGTACAGTATATGGGTTAATAAGGTTCGATCAACTGGTGCTTTTGATATATTGCCGCTTTAGCAGGACTTTGTTCAGCACTACTAGACACTTAAGTGGACACTTCAGTGGTTAACGACAAATAACTATACATTTTCATATCCATCAACAGACTGTAAAGGGAATGATCTGAAATAAACGCAAACAAGAAGCAGAGCACTATATTTAACTATTTCAGTGTTACTCAAACCTTTAGTAAATTTCCCAGCTAATCACATTGTCCATGATAGTAATCCTGTAAAAACAATTTATGTGAAGTATTAAATAAAAAGCTGGTGGTATTTCATCTTCATGCAATTTGTTTTAACATCATTTTGTTTAGTTACTGGAATAATTCTAGGTTTAGTTTGTAGAGCAAACATTTTTACAGCCAACAACGTTTTTTTGGCCACAGCACATGAACGATGGTGGACTAAACCTTAAGCTGGTGTAACCTGATCTGGCTTCCAGTGAAGTCAATTCTTTAACTTCGTGAAGACTTTCTGTCACAGCCAGAAGAAGAATAAGAAAGTCAATGTAGTCCTTGTACCTGTTCTACTGATCAGACCCATAGTTGCACCAGGACACTGAATGTTTTAAAGATTCTTTTGTTCGGGTTAGAACAGCTTATGAAAAATGTATTTATGGATATACTGGAGAGAGATTGTGCGTATGGCTGGGGGGAGGGCGTGGAGCTGAAGAAAAATGTTCATTTTAAAAGGGTACTTTAATTTAAACTAAGCAAACTGAAGAGGAAAATTATGTATCCAAACAAACTTTGTATCCTATAAAGATGTGGGTACATAGAGCATGCAAGCCCATTGCTTATTAGATTATTTCAGGCCTTCACAATCTGTTTGCTTACTCCAATAGCAACTTGTTGATAATAGGAAGCCCTTTGTGAGAAATGGCCCAAAAAACAATGGAAAGCGTCAGATTTAGTAAAGTGCCTAAGGAAAGTCTTAAAATGACACCCACGCTACGAAGGGAAGACCAAATTTGCTTTTTCTGAAGGGAATTTGTGTTTGTCAGGAAGGGCTCCTGGCGGCTTTGTTTCCAGGCCTTGATGTGTGACCAGGAGCCTCCAGGCCTCCCATCACCCCTGGCCTTGTTCTGCCACCGTGCTGCCCACCCATACCGGCACTGCAGGGGGAAGGGTTTCAGAGGAGCCAGAATCAAAAGCGGAGGGAGGAAAAAAAGTGCTTTTCAGGGTCTGATGTGTGGGAATCAAATGAGAGGCCTAGCTCAAATCCGGTCGCCAGGCAACCATAGTGATATGCTGAGGGAATATCATTAAAGTTGGAAACTAAGCGGTCGCTCTGAATTAGCAAACCTGACCGCCGTGCGGATGATGCGCCAGAGCCACCTCAGCCCCCGAGCTCCATTTCTGCACGTAGAAGGGGGAAAAAAGCAGCTGATTTGTGGAGTTTTTCATAAAAAAGACAATGGCTGTCCAGACACGGAGTTGGTAGTGAAATATGGTAACTGCCAGGCCTGCAGCTGGCCCTCTGACACAAGATTAATAAGTTGCCGTTTCCTAGCCGACCACAACCTAGTGGGAACTATCCAGCATTTTTCCATGAATTGTGGGTAACAGCCTTCCCGCAAGCTGGCCTACTTTACTGTTCTGTTTTTTGCAGCTCACTGAAAGTGCAGTAAACATCTGTGGCTGCAACGAGGTCACTGGAGATGGTGCCCGGCGGCCGCCACCTGGGCCAGCCCAGCCCAGCCCCACGCACAAAACCAGGGGCTCGCTTCAAAGCACGGCACCTTCCGCTGGGGAGGAGGCCCTGGTCCTGGGTTAAGCTCTTCAGAAAGTTTTGCTGAGGCTGGAGCAGGGAGGGGGCAACGGAGGACTGGGTTCGGAAATGACAATGTGACAAGAGAGCGGGAGCGAACCTATTGAATTAGATTTAGGCTGTGCTGAATATTATCATTGAAACGAACAAGCGAAGCTTATCTGCTCTTTCCTTCTTGAAAGGTTGAATGAAATTGAATTGCCAACCTCTGTATTTTACCACCGTTTGGCTGCAATGGCTCAGAGGCATACATGATCGCTTAAAAGGAAGCCAGGTTGAGTTAAACTGCAGAGCGTATGTATATGTTTCTGACAGCAACATCTCAAACACAGTGTGACATGGCATAACATTTAGAGGTAATTTGATTACAGGCACTGTGTAATGCAAATCAGACTTTCCCAAACACGTTAATTTTTTAGCACAATAGCTCACCAACATAGTCAAGTTGCTTTATTTTAAGGCATTTTCAAGCTACGTTTTCTATTATATTAAAGCGTCATAATGTAGTTGTGTGCATTTGCACACAGGTTATTAAGAGCTAAAAGATCGCAGAATCTACGGGCTTCTGTCTTTCCAGGTTTATTTTTAAATGATAGTGTAATGAAAGCCTTTTTTTAGTAGATGTAGGAGAGAATTGTTTGAATGTTTCTTTAGGCACAGAAATTCAGAAAGAAGTTACAACTCACATTTATAAATGAATCTGTGCAGAAAGAAAAGCATGTACATTTGTAAATGTTTTTTGCATTTTTTTTATTGTCAGTTTATACATTCAGAGCCACATGCAGCTGGCTTGCATTTAATTTTTGACATTGCTTCTGTTGGTATGTAGGCAGGACCTGTCACAGTGCCGCTGCATTCTCTGAATGTGAAAGTGTAAGACTTGTGCCTTCTATTTCTGGATTTCCTTCTGTCATTCTGTGCAACATTGGTAAAACAGGCTCCTTCTTTCTTGTCTCAGTTTCCCCTGTTATACACTGTACATTCAGATTCACAAATGAAAAGGATCACAAAGAAGCTAAGTTTGAATGTTAATATCAGCCTGGGGAGAACATTCTTAAATTCTGAGCTTCTGTTTTTAGAAATTGCTTTGTGGAGCAATATTATTCTGATGATTCAGAGCTGATGAAACTTTAAGTGGTGAGAGAGTCCTGCTGGTAGAGTCTATCCACCAAGCTGCGGCACAGCACAACCCCTCACATCTCCCACGGATGCCAGACACCAACTGGAAGACTCAGCATTGGTGGGTGGTTGCCATCGATGTGCTATATAATTGGCACTGGAAATCAATCTGATTTGAGGCAGCATTGAAGTGTCTTACTTGGTGAGACAGGAGAAACTGATGAGAAGTGGAGAGAGGGTCTGGCATGGTTAGCTGAAGTTTGATCAACCCAATGAGTGCAGAATGCAAACCCAGTTTTGAAGTGAAACAGAGCTGAGCACAAAGAGAAGCCCAGATGATGAGAACCCCAGGTGAGAGCACTGTGAATGTGTAGTAATTTGCCTTTCTTTGCTAAAAAGTGAAAGGTCTTGGGAAAGAAGCAGTATGTTGTCTTGCATCTGTAGTATAGCTGGAAAAAATGTTCAAGCAGCAACCAGCCATGGTTATTGTTTCCCAGTATACATGCCAAGGACTCCTTATTAACACGTGTAAGTGTGTAAATAAAGGAAATATCCCCCACTCAGTGTAGAAGAGGAATCCAAAACATAAACACAAGTGAAAGTTTGTGTGGTAAACATTTCCTGCACATCAGCTGATCTACCATGACCTTAAATGCATGCTTTTAACTCAAGAAGAATGTGAAGTAATTTATGTTGGCTGAGCCCTCTGGTTCGAGTAGAAGAGAGGAATTAACTAATTCCAGTTACCTGAGCTGCAAACTCAGAGCACATGCATAGACAGTTGCCGTGAATCAGATGTCGTGCAATAAACTCCTTGCATGTGAACATCCCGAGTTTATATGAACTGATCCCTCTCGGTCATAATGACAGAGGATAAGTTGCCTTCGGCTCTGCAGCCGCAGAAATGTTCCTGCTGTTTGCTGCTTCCACGCCTTTTTGGGTCAGTGTAGCTCTTGCTTTTTCTCTGGTTCTTCATTTAATCTCCAGCACTTTCAAAACACTCACATTTCTGTTGTGAGATTTGCCTGGAGTGAGGAGAGAAGCTTAACAACATGGGTCCCTTGTATTTATAAGAGCATTCCACTCACGATCTATGCCTGTCACAGGCATGAGGATTAAGCATGACTCTGTTTCCAATATGCATTTTTCTCATATGTCCCAGTGATTCTGGACCCTGCAGATACTTTGAAACCAGATTTTCCAAGAGTCTGAATGTTGTAACTTTATGGTTACAAAAATACTCCTATTCTGACAACTAAGACTTGCTTCTGTTTTGTGTTCTGAATTATTTGGAACTACCAGGTTTTAGGCATTTTAATGGTGAAATAAATAAAGAGATGCTAATTTACATTTATGGAAATAGTACTTCATATCTGCTGTACAGTGCATCTACTTTTGAACCAAGATGTTATCTAAAAGGATATGTTTTTCTGAACCAATTTAGTATTACTATATGCATTCTTTTTCCTCAAGCCTCTCTGTTCAGCTCTATAGCGCATCTTCATCCTTACTGCTCCTTGACATAGCTGGCTATTACTACAGCAGAAGCGCTGCAAGGTGTTTTCCGCTGGCCTCTGTAGCTTTTCTGGTTTCATTGTTTCCTGCAGTCAGCTGGGCTCTTTCTCTTTAGGCAAGGAGGGTCTCACCTGTCTTACTGTGGCCCACTTGAAAAAACAGCTCTCCTCAAATTGGGCTAAGAAGAAAACAGCTTCTATTCTCTCTCAGCACCAGCCCTTCAGGTGTGAGGGCAGGGCTGGCTGTGCAGACAAGGAAGCAGCTTGCCTCAATTATGAGATTTCCAATTATTGCAGCATTAACTCGGACCCATTTTGTAGCTGCATGGCAGCCACTTACTGCTCAGCTTTAAAAATCAACAGTTAGCTTGCGTCCGTGCCTGCCTGCCCTGCTGTATAGCAAAGGGAGAGGAAAGGGTGAGGTGCAGAGAGCCCAGTGGTTCTTGATGTTAACAAGAAGCTAGCATGATCTTCTGTGAGTGTTCTTCAATAAGTGATGAATGGGACATGTAAGCACAAGAGCATGTCTTCTTGTTACCCGTGTGTACCTTTCTTGATATCAGATGTCTGTATTACTTCTCCTGTCATTGTAACCTAGGACTGTGATTGTGAACTGAATGTTCTTTATCTATTTAATAGTGTTATAGAATTGAGTATCTGGAAAAGTAGAGTAGCCTGGTGAAGAAACGTCATTCTCCTGTAGTCCTGAACCGATGGCGTTCGTTTGGGTGATTTGGATTTATACTGTTTCTGTTTCTTAAAGACTCACACTGCTGCTTTGGGTGCCGTCCTTACTCTGCCAGTTTAGGGACTGTAAGAAATAGTGTGCACATCTGATCAGATACTTTCCAATAGACAATAAGCATCCATTGGTTTTTGTTAAGTCTAAGAGTTTTCTGTCTTCAGTATAGGAAATCAGGTGCAAAGTGGCTGAAGTGTCCTGCTTGTAATAGCATTGCCACAGTTTTATATGACACTAAAGCCCACAACTATCTAGTCTGGAACTGGGAAGTTCAACAGCAGTATTTTGTTCAGGTTTTCAAGCAGCATATAAAAATCTAATATGTTAAAACCTAAGGGGGGGGAGGGGGGAGTGCAGGGAGTTAATTTAAAGCTGTTATCAGCAAGCCCTAGTTCTCACTTTGGTGAAAGATTGCTTATTCTGTGAAAGCTAACTTTTGAGACAAACGGAGTGTATATTAGGCAAAAGAAAGATGTTGAATTGTCTGCTTAATTTTATCTATGTAGCATGTATTTTTAATTAAAACAAAATGAAGCCCTAGATCAAGTATGTACCAAGAATGTGTGGTACTGGAGAACTACTCTGAGCTTCACAGGCAGTTTATTGGACACTTAGTCAAGAGGAATTACTGCATGATCAGCTTGCCATTTTCCTCTTGCAAGAGTTATAGCAAATGGCTAATTCCCTGTACTCTAGCTTTTCTTGGCCACCACTGCAGTGTGCCTTGGGCCAGAGAGTTTTCTCTGTAAGTAGATGTGATTTAACCCTTATGGCTCTCTTTCTTCTTGGCTGTCAGCTGGTGGCAAGATGCCAAATGCTAACAACCATAATGGCTGAGCAGCTGGGTCTCTGTGTACAACGTCTTAAAAATTACTTGGATTCTGGCTCCTTCATCGCAACATGTTGATCCCTTCCTATTTGACTGAGATGATGGCAAAAGTGAGATGAGTATTCTCAGGGAATGGCCAGCACTGAGGCTTTTATACTTTTCAGGAGAAAATATTGTATTTTAATGCTACTAAGTAAGGCAACTGCTGAAGAGACCTCTCTTACTGATTCATAAATAGTTGGGCAACTTTTTAATTATGCATTATGAAAATTTGAAAGGATTTCTTCTGGTTATTTCTCTCATCTATGATTTCATCTATTGCTCTCATTTTCAAGGAACGGTAGAGTTCTCAAGCACTTCTCTGTCCTGGGCAAACTGGGACTGAATTCTGGCTGTTGGATTCCAGTATGTTATCATCAAGGAGAAGGAAGATGTAGTTGTCTTTAAGGTAGTGTTTAGCCATCGTAACGTCAGTAATGAACAGAAGACAGAAATAACAACTTAAAATGTTGTGCTATGCAGATAAAGCTGCAATAATATTGGAAGCTTGTTGTTGAGTTGGCAGTAATTGAGTGAAATTGGAGGTAGTGAGGCTACTTTCATAGAATTAATAAATGTAAAAAGGTAGCCTGCACAACTTTCCATAAGCAAGAAAAGAAATCCTTTATGTTTCATTTTATTTTAGGCAAGCAAGTGGTTTTGCTGTCAGCACCACTTGTAACAGTATAATGAAACTGAATCATTTTAAACAAACCCTCAAATACTCTTTACTTTGTGTTAGGATTATGCAACTGAGAGAGAATAGTAACTTCTTAACAAAAAAAGAAGCAATATGTGACATTTTGTCTGTCAGCAGTGGTGAAGAGGAATACACAAGCTTATTTAAAATTATTATTGCATTTTACTTCACAAAGTGATATAGTAATAAAGGAAAAGTAAATGGCTTGTGGAATACGATGAACTAAAATCATAAACAGTGGGGGGTATTAAAGAGTCAAAGAGGAAGAAGATGTGCAAGTAAACTGCGATGAATAATAAATCTTGATACTGAATTCCTATAAATTGTTCTTGCTACAGTGGTAGTGGACACTGAGGAATAAAGACCAAGACTATTAAGCATACGACATTGCTCATATGTAATTTGGAAGGGATCGGGCCCTGTATGGAGATGTATAGTCCTTTTCCAGTTCCGAAGGATTTACATAGCTAAATTTAAGCAGCACAGAGGAATTTTAAAAAACACTCAGTGTTAGCACTTCTGCTGACCTAAATGAGAGGAGAGCTTGGACAGCACTGGACTTTAGAAAATCCTACTAGTTTCTGTGTACACGTTCTCAAAACCTCAACTGCATGTTAAACCAGCCCTTCCAATTTTAAAAATGATTAATAACTCACTTAATGGACCAGACTGAAAACCCCCTGGAACCTGTGAAGAGAATCCTGACGATGCCAGAAAGCTGTGGATCAGTTTCAGAATTAATTTTATTTTGGAAAAGCATGGATGTTTTGTCAAAAAATAATCAGGTGAAGGGACAATAGAACCAGGACTGTTGGGTACCAGTTACACTTTTTACCTTTGGAGCGTTCAGAGTGGAATTCCTATTGCTTCGGAATTTAAAGTAACAGAGGAGATTTTTCTGAGATATGGGTACAATTTAGATTTAGCGTCGTCTCACTCCACATAGTCTTTATAATTTATTTCACTACCACTGGTATTCTTGAGGGACATACAATCTTAGAGAAAAATTCCTTCAGGTAGATATTGTTGAGGCTGAACTAGAAGCTAACCTCAGGAAATGCATTCATCAGGTAGCTTCAGGTCACTGTGCTGTAACTCAGTGCAACACAGCTGGCTTTAACTTGATCTCTTTTCCTGCTTCTTTTCGGTTTTGTTGTGTGAGGTTGTGATGTGGGAAGAGGGAGGAGAGAGCAGGCCAAAAGCCCTTTCTTGAAGTATTTGGTAACACGGTGTGCAGCCATCACCCTTTCTGCTGGGTGAGTCCCAGGCGTGCCCTTGGCCTCATGGGGCTCTTCCAAAATGATATAAACGAGTCTGTTGTTGTATTTGGTTTTGCAGCCTATGAAATTTGATATTGAACTGGACAGGATCCAGTTTCACCTGATCCAGCAGGTAAACTGTGATGCTACTTCAGTGAACTTTGCAAAACTCCGTGGATAGAACCATGGAGTTTGCAAAACTCTGTGGTGGGACTGCCAAAAACCTCTCCCCTCTCTGATCTCTGTGGCTAAAGAAAGAACTCCTGTACCAGTGCCTGGCAACAGGCTTGGTGCTCCTCAGCTCACGCACCAAGGAGAGATGCTTCATATTGACCTTTTGTTTGTACTGGAATTATGTTACTGTGTGTTTGTGCAACTTCCCCAAAAGACATTTTCCTACTTGTGTTGTGTTTAAATATTTTTCAGTTAGTAACTTCATAATACTCTTAACAAAAGGAAATAATTTCATGGAGGAATAGACAGATGCATCCTAGAGATATCATATCTTACAAGAGGGCTGGCTCTTCATTAGTGCCACAGCAGAATCCAGCGTCACTAACAAAGCAGAATATGCCCACGATATTAATGTAGTGTGACTGACCACTCAGTGAAGGAATAATTCGTAGGCATACACTAACAAGGCTTTGACCAAGGTGTGCTCATCCTTTTGAAGGAAGGCAGGGCTGTTGTTTTGGGGTTCAGGCCTAGCCCCTCTGAAGGCCAGAGGGCTGTATTGTCCCTTTGAGGTGTGCGACAATGAGAGCGCTGCTGCCTCTTCCTGACAGGCCCTGCGCTGCGCCTCTGTTAGAAAACACAGCTCAGAGGTCTACCAAAAAGCCCACTGTGCCCGGAAGTATCAGACAATGAAAAACAGAATTAATAGAATCTGACACAGTTTTACTGTAGCAGCGTGTTTTTCCTTGCTTAAATATATTTTTCTGTCTCATCAACAGATATCTGATGATCTTTTCAGAAACAGAAAAGTTGCAAAGAAACAAAACAAAAGCTTTGAAGGTAGTGGGGGCAAAGGGTTTTTTTCCTTCCTTTTTGTGTTTAAAAAAAAAAAAGATACAACACGAAACGTCAGACAGTCTGAAGTGGTGCTGGCAGAGCTAGAATGTGGTTCTCTGATAAAAGAAGCCAGGTCGTCTTTGACTATCCACTTGAACATGCAGACCTGGTGGCAAGCCCAAACTAGAATTCTTGTCTGAATTTTGGGAGTGTTTGGATTCTGCTTTTTGGTTTGATCTTGTATTTACACAAGAATTAGTAACTAAATTTATACCTACATCTGTCTTTTCACACAAAATACTTGGGTTGCTTGAAGCTAGACTTTTGATCTTGTAGCTAGCTGGGATTGCGAAGTGTCTATCTTGTACGTGATAGACAGTGGTTGGGTTTCTTATTTCAGCAAAATACATGCCCAGCTGTGTGCACGGTTGCTGGGTCCAAGATCTCCATTTTGAGAAGCTAGGCTATGCAGAGGGAGTTTACTCAATTTTCAGCCTGTACTGATTCAGGTAAAACTCCAAATCCCCTGACATCCGGCAATGTTTAGCTGTTGGCTGCAGTCTGGCTCAGGTTTTTCCTGTCTGGTATTCCTGTGCTGCCCAAACAGGTGCTTGCGTGGAAAAGGATGCAAAGGCTCCCTTTTATGTTTCAGATTGTATGCACTTCCAAGGCGTGTTCTCATCTTGGGTTTGAGTTACAGACTGTCATACAATGTGGAGTGTCTGTAGCACCAGGTACGGAGGATCTGTCTCAGGAACAGATCCTCCACTCCATCTCCAGCAGCCCCCTGCACCCAGAGTCTGGATGCCAAGAAACATTACACCAGTTGGATCAGACAGGGGATCCTGTAGCAATAGCAGTAGTAGAGCAATTATGGTAAGCCTTTAACTAGCTACGCAGTGAACATTTTACATTCCTAAATCTATCTGACATAATGCAAAATAATCTGTTTATGTTAGGGAGGACATTGCATTCTGCTCACTCATCCCTTCCCAGGCTTGTCTGCACAGGGTTAGGTTTCCATAACCCATAATAAGGAAAAGATACAATCGCTAAAACCTTGGGACTCGGCTGCTGTGTTGTCTTTTTGTTTTTGTTTTTGTTTTCTAAACATTTCCCTAGTTGCACTTCACAGCCAAAAGGTCTGTTATTGCTCCTGTAAGGAGGGGTGATAGCAAGAGGTATAGATCTTGGTACTCGTTCCAAAAGCCCACGATGCCCTCTCAGCAGCTGGACTCTCTTCCCAGGTAACGCATCTGGCCTTGAAGCTGTTCTCCTCAGCAGTACTTGGCAGAGTTGGGACATATTAACCCCATAGGCAACACTCTAAGCCTGCTCTGCTGCTGTTTTGTTTATGGGCAACTTCTGTTGATGCCCATTGCTTTCCAGCATAGGAGGTTCCGCAGTCAGAAAAGCCTCCACTTTTCCCCCAGCCTGGTTTAAATGAGACCATTTTAGTAGACTACCATTCCATCTGATGGATTCCTTTTAGCAGGTCAGTTTTAATCCTTTCAATAAACTGATTTTTAAGTTTAGCAATAATGTTTCACTGATAAAGTACTGAGAGTTCCAAGCACAGAACCAGAATTTAGGATCCCCGCTTAATGTGGCTTTATAATCTATAATCTTGCTCTAACTGCAATTATAAATGGCTGAAATCCTTATCTGGTTAGAGAGAGTTAGACTGAGCCCTAAACAAGGTAGCAAGTTTCCAGAGCTGTCAGAAATTGGGTGTGGATCAGATGAAAGCATAAGAGGCTAGATGTTTGGGTGAAACGTGGCTTCAAGAGAAAAATCAGTCTTGCTTCTTGACAACTTTCTATGATAACAAATGCGCTGCTTGCTGTCTCCTGTGTGAAGTAGGGTAATCAACGCATGAGTAACTCTCAGTCAGTGACTAGCTCCATTGAAGGGTTAAATTTTTGCTCATTGTTAAGTTCTCTGTATGCGGTTGCCATTCCGCCCGCATTCCTCAGCAGCCAAATTTCCCCTGGAAGTCAGTGGGAAGTTTTCAGGTGCATAGCAATGGACTACAAAGCAGAGAGTTTCTGGAGAAGCAGGGGACCCACCATTTTCAAACTGAATACTGGTCACCTTAAAAGTGACCTCTGTGCTCTCTCTCAGCCAGAAGCACAGAAAGAAAGCCTTCATTTGTATTTATCCTCTATCACTGAGTGGAACAAGCATTGCATACCCATCAAAGAAAACACTTCTGTATTTTTTAACTAAACATGAAATATTTCAAGCTTTTTGCACCTTCCTTTCATTGGGATGCACATTTATTTTAATAAATGCAGTTAGGTGATTATCACAGGATGTTGCAAGTGGCATTTGAGGGGAAAAGCACAGTTCCCTTATTTTCGTCCCTATTTCCTCGCTTGTGATTCCCAGTTTCAGGTCTTTCCCTAACCTCATTTGGTCAGAGTGCCTGCAAGAAGCACTGAATGCAAGGAAAGGAAGCAGCCCAAGTGTAAGTTTCCTTTGCCTTATGCCCCACATTATTCCTTATTTGTTGTGCTAATTCAGCAGTGTAATTCCCAAATACAGCCTCCTTGAATTGTTTTGATGAGAACTGCTAACACAGTGCAGACTATTTTTAATGAGCTCTACAGTCTAAAGATCCAGAACTATTTGGTGTGCAGGCTCCCTACACTAACTCTTTAATGGTATGGCCGATTACTGAAGTCCCACTAATATATATATATATATATATATATATACAAAATCCTTCCTGCGATGTGATTAAAATTTGTTTCTGCAGCCATAAAGCAGCCTGCGCAGAGTGTGCAAGTTAAACAACCAGGCCACTTGTCCTTTGTCCTTGGTGCCTTTTGGTGATGATGTGGTAGTGCCCTCTAGTGAAAAATCTTGACAAGTATTTTACAGAGCACAACGCAGGACTTTGTTCCAGCTTCTGACAATTCTTTCTTTTGGACTCTATTTTGGGACAAAATTGATTTATGTCTAAATATTTCCAAAGCCAGCAGCTAGTGAAGGCATTGCAGCACAAAAACTAATACCTGTTTCCATACTTTTCAGAATCAGTGGGTGTTTTTTCACCTTTCAACTACTGTCTTAACAAATGAGCCGTGGTTAAACATTTCAAAGAAGCAGAATTTTTATTTTTGCTCTGATGCATTACTTGTGCCAGCAGGGTTTTGCATGGATGAAGCCTTACAACGTTTATAGCTGAAGGCTCTGCCTGGTTCCCAGGAAATGCAGTACCCAAGCTCTCATTAGACTTCCACAGGAGCAGTACTGGGTTCACTGAATAGTCATACAGTGTGAAAAGATAAACAGCCAGCATGTAGTGTCACCAAAACTTTTAGCTCCCTCTGTGCAGGAAAGAGGAGCGTTCAGAAATATTTAGAAAATAGGATAAACTCACCTCCCAAAAAACCTACTTGTACCTAGTTGTAGAAAATTTTCAGAAAGTGCACGAGATACACACTTTTGTTGCTGTTGAAGGGTATTTTCTCCATGTCCTCCAACACTTTTCATTGTTCCTTTATGATCATAATAGTAACACATTAGACGATGACCAAACCAGTGATTTGCTGTGCTCGCACATTGGCTAGCTTTTTGATATTTTCCATAGCAATGAAATTGGGGAGCTGTTGTTTACCTGTTAGGCAACTGATTTTTTTGTGCCTGTTGTACACTATTAATATGGTGTAGTATTTTCTTGCACACTGTGGTGAGAATAGACCTACCATTGGTAATCTGGTAGTTTGTGGTCAGAGTACTGCTGCCTCGTTAATGGTAGTGAGCTGGCACCACTGGAGCCAGATGTGCTTGGCACTGTGCAAATTTGAAAAAAAAGGCAGAGCCTGATAAGTCTCTCTCTCTCCAGAATATTTTGTTTCATTTGAAAAATCAAACTTTCTGCATCATAAACAAACAAAAAGGCATCATGTTAACTGATGCATTAAAGAGGTCAGATCCTGTACTTCTTCTGTGATGGGGAGGGGGGCAAAAGGGGAAGTGATGCTATTGACCTATATAAGTGCTATTCAAAGTGAGCAAAAGTTAGCCTAAGAAAAGCTGAAATGTTCTGCGTGATCCTCTTCACATGGAAAGGTCAGGAGGTGGGGAGAGAAAATCAGGAGAAAAAGATGTGATTAAAATGAGGTTTTATTTTTGTTTCAGGTTAGGGGAGTGGGAGCTGATTGAACATTTTAGACATGAGAGCAGAGTAGGAGACATATCCCTCCGTGCCAGGGTTATCCATGTAACCTGAAGACCCTTTTTATTTAAAAAGCTATTGCTTGTGATCTTTTCCAAAGAGGGAATCAATAAATGTCCACCAAAGTTGCTCTTTTGGTCAAAATGATAAATGAACACCAAAGTGCTATAAATTGGTAGCAACCAGTGTAGTGATCCTGGAATTCAGCAAGAAAGCCAGGAAGAGCAAAGCAATGCTGATTTCTCACCAGCTCTGCAATTGTTGCTGACGTTCCCAGAAATGACCCAAATATTTGGTACGGAATTGTTAAAAAGTCGATTGTTTTACTTTACTTTGCATTTCCTTTGAACTAAATTAAAAATAACAAGTCCTTGGTTCTCTGTCAGTGTCTAGGTTCTATCTCCAGTGCACAGCACCCGCAGCCAGCCCCTGTCCTGCCTGCACTGCAGGCTGCCTGCTGCACAGGAGCAGGAGCAGGCACCTTCCCACGCTCAGCCAACACTGTTGAGGCTCAAATTCTGCTCCTGACCTAGAGCTGGGAACAGTCCTGATGCTCCATGGGACTCCAGAGCCTGTGCTACCACCAAATCCAGCAAAGGCGAGGCAATGCACTTCATTTTTCTGTGCATTGCTAACCAGTGAAATAAACACAACCTCTTGTGTTTCCTGGGGTCTAATTCCTGCGGGTTGCAATACCTCAGCTAACTGCTGCTAAGAACATTCTGATTTTTATACTGAGGCTGTAGACCCCAAAATAACGTGTTCTTTATTCCTTTGCTCTTTCAACTTTTTTAAAAGCAATCTGTATTTCCAGCCAGGCTTTCATTTAAAATAACCCTCTCATTCAAAACCTCACCTGTAATTTTATCCCGGTGGTAACTCTTACCTGCCATACTAGCCCTAGGCCCTTGTAGCACTTGACATCATCTTTTGGACAGGTTACAGAGCCTATTGAGGCAGTTGTTAGAAGCAGATTTACTCCGTAATGTGGAGCCAACCACAGAAGAAAATTAGTGCATTTATCTGTCAGCATTAGGCTAGATTATCAATCCAGTGCGCTAGTCACAAGATCTGGTTTTTCTTTCTCTGGGGAAGTGAAATTGATATACTGGTAGGCAGTAAAGGTGTCAATTATAAACAGGACATTAGCATGAGAAAGTAGGCAAATGACTAGTTTTAGGGAACAGCCCTTTTTGAGGTTTAGGTATAGGCTTGAAAAGTAGGTTTTCCTTCCTTGTAAACAGACTTCCTAAAAAGAATGTGAAAACTGTTTCCCTCAAACCTATCAGCTGTGTTTTACCTTCAACGAAAACGGTTGATTGGCTGAAAAAGAAAAAAGATCCCCCCCCAATAAATAAATGGTGCTGATGAATTTGAAAATTCTGCAAAGGCCACAAAGCGTTACCAGTATTCAAAGGTTTGAACAGGCAAGCCCATATATGTCATTGAGCAAGTAATTTGCAGTAAATTATTTGCTGTGAAAATTAGTTTTCCTGCTCACACTTAGTCCATGAGCAGATTGGCACATTGCAGCTTTTTCAGCCAGTAAGATTGCAGTAGCACCCAGACATCCCCAAGATCACTGCCCTGGTTTGTGCTGAACAAATACCCTTCTTTCAACAGTCCTTCCATTATGTATTCATGCAGGTGCCAAACACAGTAACTTCTTAATTCTCCGGGTAGCTTATAAAGACTTTGTTCTGAGGAACAGCAGGCTGACCTTGGTAATTGCTGTGGTTCCGTTTTTTTGCCATACCTACGAAGCATTCTATTACTAAGCCCAGCCAACCCATTGCTATTCCCATTATCCACCTGTACATAAATATGCCCCGTGAAAAATAAGACCCTTGCTCCCTGCAATTACATTCCATTGTATACGGACGAATGTGAACTGCGTGAGCATGGATGCTACACAAACATGTAACAAATAGCAATCTTTTGTCCCTAAAAAGTGTCCCAAGCCCTTTTAGGGTTTTGGATTCTGATACATAGGAATTGGTTTTGTGTTTTTGTAACTCCTGGTAGAGTGACTGCCCAGAAGTGCCACCAACTAGCAGTGCTGCTGAAAAGCCAGGTTGCCTTGAATTGAGAGAGGCTGCAAAAGTCAGCTGCTGTTGGAGGCTGTGACAGACCCTTGTGCAGGCAAGTGTGCCCTGCTGCCTCCTGTGTGCTGCAGGAACCTCTCCTGGGTGCTGAGGGCTTCAGCAGAAATAGATTTTGTCTCAGGCAGGGAGGTGTTGGATGCCTTGCTTTATTCCTGAGAGGATGCAGGCAGGGCTTGTAAATGAGCCTGTTGCCTTTCAAAATAGATTAAAAAAAAAATTCCAACCCTCAGCAGCTAAAAGAAAAAAAAGAAGAAGAAATTTCAGAGTGTGAGTGCTGAGTACCTGATTCCCATGGAATATCAAAGGCAGCTGAGGCCTTTGCTCCTTGTCTTTTTTCTTTGCCTAATTTTATAGGAAAGCTGAAGTTTGTTCTTATATTTCTGTCTTTTCAGTTTGTAAAGGCTTGTTCTGACGGTAAAGGCAGTTCTGACTAAAATGTGAACCTTGAAAAATGCCACTTACTCTCAACAATGAATACATTTTGGGAAATTGTTTTCCACTCCTGCCTTACGTACTGAAGGACTTTCCTGTACAGAACATAGCAGTCCCTGTCCATGCCAATTTAATATTTGCCGCACAGAAGTACCTGGGTGTGAGGTCAAAATTTACCTCCCAAGAATGCCTGGGCTGCACCTGCTTTCTCTTCAATGATGCCATAAGTATGTATTTTCAAGTCCCATGTTCCTGCTGCTCTCCTGATAGAGAAGAGGGCAGAACACAGGTGTGCTGTTGGGGGAATGCTCGCTCTGCATGGCCGTGTGCCTGCTGCATGGGCTGCCGTGTGCTCACCACCTGCTCTCTGCCTTCCCAGCAATTAAATGAGAACTGCTGGTAAATTGCCTCCGGTGCAGTCAGAGCTTTCCACCCCACTGCTGTGTGTTGCATGCAAGTATTGTTTATGGGCGGATCATCTTTTTCCCTCTACCCCAGAAGGTGAGTTGAGCTGTGTATGTGGAGAAGCATAGGTCAGTGCTGCTCTGCCTGTAGCTGTAACTTCTGGTCTGTAGGCCTGTCCAGTGTGCCCTAAAATTACTGCTGCTGAAGGATTAGTGGAAAGATTATACTGACTCCCCATCCAAGGCTGACTCCTTGGCCTGCAACAACTGGTGAAAGCAAAAATCTGCAGATTAGGCAGGAGTGAGGGATGCAGATAGAGGCAAACCGTGGATCTTTACCTGTCTCTGCTATAACTTCTTATTTCTATGGGAAGTTTCCAATCTCTGCTAGGCTGCTCCAGAGCTCAGGAGTCATGTATGTGTTTGGACAGAGGTAGAGATTCAAACTTTTACTTTCAGGGACTCTGGAAATCTTCTGGACATCAGCAGTTTCTGACTGCTTGTCAAGGACCTCTTAATGTTCATTTCTGTGCAAGGTGAAGGGTTTGGGCCTACCAGGGTTTTCATAGGCCTTCAGTTGGGAAGGGCGGTGCTTTGAAGGAAGAGCTGTCTCTGCTCTTAAAATTAGCCTAGATAGATGAATTTGATGCAAGACCTTGACATGTGAAAGCTGGTAAAGAGTAACAAGATCTCTGCCTGTTGCCTAATACTGCTACAGTAAAACATAAGAAAGGGAAGCAGTCTTCATTGGGCACAGTGGACTGTGTTCCTGCAGGGAAATGCTTCCTTCTTGTTGTCCTGGGTTTGTTTTGGATGATTTACTTTTATTTTGCATGTGAGATAGAAGACCCTATGGAAACAACTTGAGAAGAATTAGTGCACAAATTTTAGTTTCCCTCCCTCACCTGGTGAATCTGCCCAACATCTTTCACTGCTCCAGCAGCAAAACGATGCCTGGAAAGCCAAGCAAGGGTTGTGACAGCTTCACCCTCGTCATTAACCTGCTAGAAAATAGACTTGATCCAAACTGTTCGTATAAAATGTCCACATTTTCGTTGTCCTATATTATGCTCCTCTCAGGTAACAAACATTTATTTGACAGCATCATTAGGTAGGTCTTTATCCATTAGATAGGGAGCAAAATCAGAGTATTTCTGCTCTGTTTTTTCCTTAGGAGACAATTCAGGACGACTGGTGAAATCAAGGGCCCAGGGACTTCTTGCTGCGCTATAGAATTGCTATGCAGTGAGTCACTGCCATCCATCAGTCCGTGCCCCTCAATCTCATACAATTCTGGAAGTGTTCTTTAATTTGTTTTTACTTGTTTTTCTTCATCAGGCAGTGAAAAGCAAGCTAGATCTGTACCAGGAATAGATTCAGGGAATTCTCATCCAATTTGGCAAATTCTTTGCACACTCCCTCTTAAATGAAGCTATTTCCATTAGAAAAGACTACTTGTGTGAGTAAGCTTTGCCCAAATGTAGTACCAGCATTCATCACTTCAATCTATAAATTTGAGAAGCAAAAATTTAATGTATTACATCTGCTGAAGCACTATTTGGAGTTTCTGGATAGTTGGAAAATCAAGCTGGAAAACTTCAGCCTGTAGCTGCAAAATTGTCTCTTGAATGCAAAGCATAAATTTCAGAGATTGATTGCAGTGTGATTGCAAAGGGCAGATCTGATGACCTGGAATTTTAAGACATGAGTAAATTACTAAGGATAGTAAACGGCACAGAAAGTAGACAAAGCTCCAAGATATTGAATCATCTTTATTGAGGGTGTTGTGAGCTTCTGTTTTATCTGCTGATGGGCCACTTGTAGTTTCAGTTTTCCCCAAATCCTCTCTGCTGCTTGGACTCTCGCAACTTGATTACTAAAGCTAATTGAAAACCGTTCTAGGGAGCTCGCAAATATGTCTTCCGGTGCTGGGGATGGAGGGGGATCAGGCTACCAAAAACTGAAGTTTCTTCTGTATCCAGCTTTCTAGTTGAGAAAAAGTAATGTGGAAGGTTGCATCTTTGTTAATGTGTTTTTCTCCCTCTCTTTGAACTTGGATTTTGTACAGCAGAGATGGTAGGACAGCTCATTTGTCCGCATGTGCAATGAGGGAAGGAGAGAAATGCGTCATAGCAGAAGAGCCCTGAGGAATGCTATCTGTAGGGAGATACCATCTGTCCCTCCATCCCCAAATGAATTGACGCACAGGCAGCCATGCCAGTGATAGAGGCGTGGGCTATGGTGTTTTGCTGTGTAATATTCCACATCAAATGCCTGTAGATGTATAAATAGGATAAATGTTGACTCAGAATAGTGAATGGCTAAGTTTCAGTAGTTTCTGTAGTTTTTGCGAAGCTGGTTAGCCCTGGTCTTGTGACGGGTTTTGATTTGTTTTGCTAAGAGAGCCTATGAGCATTATATCAGAGCTAAAATGTTGTGAAAGGGCTGATTGCAGTAAAGATGGTAAAAGCAAATTCAAGAAGGAAGGAAGGAAACAGTTTCTCCTGCTTGCTCTATTTTTTTCTTTTTTTTGCTATTTTTCTTTAGTATAGACGACAGGCAATCATTTACATGAATCTCTCCATTATAGCCCAAAATAACAGTGCAGTTTTCATTAACAAAAAGACTACCTTTTTCTTCTTCGTTTGTGTTGTCAAGATACTTTAGCTGAAACATACAGTGATTTCCAACACTTACCCTAGTTGTCACACTGAGAGTGAAATAATGGCTGACATTAGGAAGATTATTTCTCAGCAATAAAATTACCTTTCACAACATATTTCTATCTAAGTGGAAATGATGGAAAATCATAGATTCTATTTTCAAATTGAGAGAGAGAAAGATGAAAATGAAATCAACAGGATTTCCTTCCACTCACACAAGTAGAGAATGCAGGCAAGCCAAAGATGCTGCTAAAAATCCAGTGGGAGGATCTTCCCAGACCTATTTTTATTAATTGAGCCAGTTGATTGAGACAAGTGGAATTGTGTGAAATGTTTTCCACACAGTGTAAAATGTGGAGGTTAATTAACTGGGATCCCAATCCTGCTGCCTCTGCTGTCAGCAACACGACTTGTGGATATCATTAAGAGCCAAGACTGAGCTTTTGCTCAGGTTTGTTAAGGAGTTTGTGAACTTTTTTGATGAATCTGTAGCCAGATTTGACAGAAATGGGGTCAGTTTAAGGTTTTCTGTAGAAACTGTGATGTTCCAGAAATGTATGATTTCAGTCACAGTCCTGGAGAAACTTGGCTTCTCTGTGCGTGGAGTTGAATTTGAATGCAGCTCAGGGCATCTGAAACTATGTGAATCAAAAGAAAAAATGCTCATGTGATCCCTGCTGAAGTGCAACTGCCAAATTAACGCTGCCTATAAAAATGAGTTTCTAAAGAAAAAGTGAATGTAGGCTGGCTTTATCAATACGATTGCATCTTCTATCAGAAGACAGAAATCTAGCAAAATAGTGGCTTTTGGCTTTGGTAATACACTGCATAACTGTAAATAGAAATAACTCAAGTAAAAGCAATGGTTTGGTGGCTCCCCCTTTGTGCCGTGAGGGCAGAATCAGGCCTTCAGGCATTGTCCATCCAGCCTACGGCAAAAACTTGGTGACTTCTCACTTTGCAGAAAATACACTGAAGACAATGTAACAATGCTTTCTGTAAATATTTTCCCCTCGATTTTAGCCCTCCAAAGACCTATTTTTAGACCTCTATTTCCTGCCAGCCTTGCTCCAAGCCATTGTTCCCCTGAACTGTCGATGGCAAAGCAGCTGGCAGCGAACTGCGGCTGGGTTGGAAGTGCACACAAACACGCTTGTCTACAAAGAGATTTTAGTTCTCATAGTGTTAACTGCCCCTTCCCTGCACTCCTCTCCCCCCGCTGCACCCCCGCCTGCCACAAGCACGACCCAGATCACATTAGAGTCCCAGAGCACAGGGACCGGTTCTCATCTATCCGTCACCAAGGAGGCAGACGGGACAGGGAAACAAGAAGTCATTTGTACCTGATGAGGAGGACACTCCTGGGAAACAAACAGATGAGCTACCACATGAATCCGAGCCATTCTCTGAGGTAAACAGAACTGCATGAGAAACACACAAATTATCAGGGGCATCATGCTTAACTCCCTTGCTCCAGGCTGCTGAGTGGACCGCAGGCCTGAAACTCTAGATTGTCCCAGTATCTGATTGTGGAAAAGTTAACCCTCTAAAAGCAGCTGGGTGAGGGTGGAAATCCCAGACCCACGTCTCTGGAGTGACGTTGTTCACCCCACAGCTCTGGCTCATGTTCAGTTCTCCAGAGCAACACAAATGGTCCTGGGAGGCAGCCCCGTGTCACTTGTGGAGGGCATGGTCTGCAGCAGCAGCTCGGGGCCTGCAGTAGCAGCTCAGAGCCTGCAGCGTGATTCGTGGCGATAGTGATTTCCCCTTTGGGGCCAATTCTGATGAGATTTATTTCCAGCTTAAGCCAATTTATGTTGCTCTAACACATTTTAACGCTAATGTGCCGTATCAAATGGTAGGATCCCTTGCTAAAAGCAAAACATTTCTAGTAGAGTGCAATCACTACGAATTGTGGTAGTGATTATAACACTGCAGAGTACTGCTTGTATTGTGTGCTTGTGCGTGTATGGCACATCTTGCTCTGTCTGCTCCAGTGGATTTGAGGGGGCTTGCTACAGATCCCATCTTATAAACATGATCTTCTGATTGAGGAGAGTTGCACAAACTCCCTCGTAACAGACCTAAGATTTTAGCAAGGTATATGGGACAGCTTCCAGGGCGTTGTCATTACGGCCTGCTGCTGGCATTGTGATACCTGTTGCACAGGGTAGCTAGTGGTCATGCAAGGCTTCATGGCATGTCCACACAGATCGCTAAAAGTTAAAGCATGCTCTTGAGGGCATTATCCAAAAGCCTCTTGAATACTGACAGGCCTGGCACATCAACTACCTTGCTAGAAAGCCTGATCCAGTGGTTGACCACCCTCATGGTAAAGAAATTGAAGTAGAGAGTAATTTGATAAGTGATTTCTCTGAAGTTATCCTAGGTATCTATATTATAGTGAGGAATTTAACCCAGATATTTCAATCATAGTCCAGTCCTTTTAATCACAAGGTCATTCTGGCATATATCAAAGCAAGTTTTAATTCGGAGCTCAATATTTTTTAAAAAGGCTGTGAATCCCAACTGAAGAAGAAAACAAGTGTAGTGGTTAAAACAAGTTGGAGAAAGAAAAGATACCCTGCTGAATGTGAGTTCAGAAGTCTGGCACAAAAAGGGGTCTTGTGATTAAGCATGACTTTGAATGTAGGTCACTTTGGACAGCCAGGTGATTTCTGAACAGAACATTTAGAAAAGTCCCTCTGCTCTTGGTGGATTTAGAGCTGTACAACTCACAGGAGATAAAGGCTCTAATTTTGACATTTTCTTTCTTATTTTTTCTCCAGTGACAAGTATTGTTCCACTCCTTTTCTTTCTATCTTTTCCCTTTTTCCTTCTTCCTCCATTGTGAAAGTGATTATCCCCTGTGGTGAAGTGATTACTGATAACAAGTGATGCTCTTTGAGTAATATGTTAGGAATACCTTTTCACACTCGTGATTTATAAGATGGGAGGGTTCTGGTGTGTTGTCATTTTACCTTAACATTTTCACTTATGAATTGCCAGTGAATGCTCCACATTATTTCTAATTTTGCTCTAAAAAGTGGAACAGTACAGAAACATATAATTTCATTTAGAAATACAACAATATATGTTAAAGAATTAAAAATGCTGATTCAAGAGCTAAAAATTACGTTGGAGGCAGATCTACAGTTTTGTGCTATGATACCAACCCATGATGTCTCTGAGAACATGAACTGAATGAGGACACGTTGGGCAGGTAGAGAGCCACGTGCAGTTGGTTCCCTCTAGGAATCTGCAAGTGTGACTGCTGCCTTCATCTGGGTTGATTCTTGAATGTCAGGGAAAAATTTGGCTTTTAATGAATAAATGACTGTATTAACGACTTAATGTTCCCTGTGAAGCGTGCTGTTAAGGTTCTCTTTTTTACATACTGTATTTCTAAATTGTTTATACTTATCTCCCTGACATATGTACACATCTTGCAATTAAATTTAATGAAAGCATTTTCCATTAATTATTTCCGTATTCTCAGTAGTGAATTCCTGAATGTATCCTCAGGAATGTCATCAGTGTTACTTTACTCCAGCCCAATGAATACCACTTTGTGTACATGGCAGAAACTATAATATTAGCCTTCATGGTGGAAGCACTACTATTTTGGCAAACAGAAGCACGTATTGGTTCGTTATCAGATTAGAAGGTAGCTGAATGAAAAAGGGCAATATATCCATTTATTCCAAAATTGAAACAATAGAGGAAGGAATAGCAGTTTCTGTGATTGTAGTTTGAGGATGTTATCATGGTTAAAGAGGATAAAGAATCACAGTCGAAATGATAGTGGAATAGTTATTTTAGACAAAGGCTTAGCCCCATACAAACAAACAGTTGCATAAAGTTGTCTGTTCTTGCATCATCAAGACCAAATGCTCCAGAACTGTCTTCTCTTAATCCCACAGTCATGTTTTAGAACCTGTTTCTGCCAGTCGCTGTACCTCCTTGTCATGCTGCTCTGCTCTTGGTGCACTGAACGGTACAATTCCCATGGGTTTTTCTTTACAAATAATGCTTTA
Organism: Penelope pileata; assembly: GCA_013396635.1. Lineage (NCBI taxonomy): Eukaryota > Metazoa > Chordata > Aves > Galliformes > Cracidae > Penelope > Penelope pileata. Next base: position 788,880 of record WBMW01006008.1, on the reverse strand, counting down.
TTAAACATGTTCTCAGTGAATTGGAGGTGTGTTTCTAATAGGATGGAGGATTAGTCAGTGTGCACGATGGAAACCCCCACACAATAGGGGACGAAGCGGGTTTGTTTAGTCCTGTTTCAGAGCTGAGCATCTCTCTGATGCCACCTTTCCTGTCTGAGTCAGGGCATTGTCTCCATTGCATGTAAACTGTAGGGTCAAGTTGAGGTAAAATTCAGATGGATGTGAAAGAGGGCAGTTCAGCTATGTGATGGGAACTTCTCTACAGTATTGTTGAGAGGTTATGTTTTTTACCCCATCAGATTTTCATAGGTGACTTCATTAAAAATTGAGCTTCAACCACGTTACAAAACAGAGTGGTGAGCGGCTTGAAGTTTCTATCAATAATGTATCAGTTCATCTATTCTGATTTCTTCCAAACACTCCCTTTGTTATTTTAGCACAAAAGAAAGCACATCTAAATACCAAGCTCTGTAAAGGGGGAGAAAACTTCACTCATTGCCACACTTAGCTAAACGGTGTCAAACATGAAGCAGCCCTTTGCCCACACAGAGCTTTTCAGATGAAGGTTTCCATTCCATGAATACTTGTTTTTGTAGCAGCCTAGATGAGCAGTTTCTCAAAGGCCTCATTAACCAACAAGAGACATAGCTGTATTCAAGGATCCTTCCAAAACACCAGTCGTGTCAGTAACGTGACTAACGCTTCCTTCGTGTTAGCCCATGCACAAAGCACTGAGCAGTGGTCACGCTCACTCTGCTTGAGAAATTGCCAGCGGAGAGCATGGTTTAGAAGACATGGTAATTCCCTGTGCCCCTCAAAGTACAGGTAGACATACTTTCCTGTTCTACTATCCATTTTATTTTAGCCAGCTTAGAGGCAGGTCTGACACACAATTTCTTCTCCTTTTTGCTTTTAGGATAATTTACTCTGCAGAGAAAGCAAAGGCTGTAGGGGCTTCCTTATGCAGGCTGTTACAGTGCTTGCTTGTGACTGTGCAAGGGCAGCTGGAGGGCCATGGGATGCAGGAGAGGAAGAATGATCCAGTGCTCAGGGCACGGCTGTTGGTCTCCAAGGTGTAGCTTTGTCAGCCCCGCAGCAGTTTTGTCATAACCTCAGACATATTGCTGGGCTTTTTGTCTGTAATATGGAATAACAGCATTCCCCCTTCCATATCCTGCTTACTGTGATCTAGTGACCTGACTGGAAACAATCAGAGGATAAAAATGCTTTTTTATGGATTTTTTTCTGATATGTCTCTACTGCAATGCATGTCAGTGAACCTGAGCATTACAACAGAGATCTCTGTTCTGCAGTCTGCATCACTCGAGAATTGTCTCTCTTTGAGAGGGTTTTATTCAGTGCTGGCTGATGTGAAACGTACGTTTCTTTCTTTGCAAACTGTACCAGGTTCTCTGCACAATATGAATTCCTGCAGCCAGAGAGCTCTTCATCTTAGTTTGTAGCAAAAGCTGGGACAGACCTAGGAAAGCAGAAATTTTTGTCCACAGAACAAACAGAGCAACCCGTACTAAAACCTTGGGGTTAAATCTGGATCATTTCATATGCTAAAAAGCAAATAACAAAAATGATAAAGCTGTTGTACTTAGAATTAATAGTTCTGACAACTCGTTTCTATAACTAACCAACCTGGGGGTGGTATTTGTACAGAGTTACCTGTGTTAGTCACTTTATGTCTGTCTTGTAGTCAAAAAAGAAAGGTTTACTCTGGCTGATGCTACAGAGCAGGACTCGTTCCTTGATTTGTTTTATGGAGAGTGCCTGGATTTATTCTGTGCCCACTGACCCAGCTCTCATCCTGGCACTGGGCGCTGCTGAAAAGAGCCTGGCTCTGTTCTCCTTCAGGTATTTATCCTCCCTTCAGGTGTTTATGGACGTTGATGATATCCCTCTGAGCCTTCTCTTCTCCAGGCTGAACAGTCCCTTCATCATCTTAGTGGCCCTTTGTTGGAAATACTTGTGCCACTCTCATCTGATGTGCATGATTTCTACTATTTTGTTTTACTTACAAGGTCAGCCTTTCTGTGAAGTGTGAAATTGTGCATCTACAAACACAGCTGATAAACCTATATGGTGCTACCTGCTGCACAACACGTGTTTGCTTCACAGCATTGATTTCTGCATTATTGGTATTAGTCCTGTGAATGTTTTGGGGGAAGACTGTTGTTTTGCTATTTTGCACCTATTTTTATGTTCAGGGTAAATGCTTGTAGACCAACCTTTTCTTTCATTGCAAGAATACATCCCTCACCTCTTTTGGATTTTGCATCTGTGTTACTGTTGCCTGACTTTGTACTTCCATAACAAGGTGTTTCTGAAGCTGTGTGCAAGCAGTCAGGGAAATCCAACATGCACCTACAGTGATTTTTCACAGTAGAGGCCTAAATCTTCTGCGCTGAGATCAGGCAGGTGGCCGCCAGGTGTACTCTCAAAGGCAGGGTAGGGCAGCCACGTTTTCTTTGTTTAATTCTTTGCTGATTTTCCTTGTCTGTTTGTTTTTCCATTTGGTTTCCTGTCCTACTCCTGAGTCACAGTTTTCTTCCCTATTTGTTCTGTCTCTCTTGTTTGTTTCTGCTTGTTGCTTGACACTGGGTATCGGAAGGCTATTTGTGATGTATAACCTTGCAACTCTAATTTCAGAAGGTTTTGTTGTGCTAATGCAATGTTAGAATTCCAACAAGCAAGTTGGAAAAATAAAGAGGTCGGAAGCACGCTTTTATTTTTTAAAGGAAGCAGGGCTATTCTGCAAATGTTTTTAAGGATGTTCTTCAAATAGTGTTCCTCTGTTGGGAAATGAGTATGAACTACTCTGTTACACCATTAGAAGCTTAGGTATTTCAGTAGGTATGTTGAAAGGTGAATTGTCTGTAGGGTAGCATCTTTGTTACACTGTTAGTCTAAGGGTATCAGAGAAGCAAGATGTTTAGAAAGAGGTAACACCTGTGATCAGACTGGATAAAGTAGCCAGGAAAAGGGGAGATATTTTCAGAAACACAGGTGCTTCACACAGTCAAAACAACGGTCTTAATTCACTCTTCAGTCTCAGATGTGCTGACAATAATTAACAATATAAATGATGATAAATGATGATATCCTAAATTCTGAGGGGTTGAACATACAGATGAAGCTGCTGGGGAGCTCTTCAATGCTGTGCAGGTCAGCATAAGTGCACAGAAAAACAGAGGAGATATCATGAACTTGATTTATAAACTGTAGGTGTTTCATTACGGGATCAGGTTACAGACCTAGTTTTAGGATGTTATGTCAATGTCTAGTTAAATGTGAGGCTACTCCTTGAAATATCACGTGCAGTTTAAAGAGCAGTAAATGGTATCTTGATGCTCTGAAGAATTTACACATTAAATGATAGCACTGAAGCACAGTGAGACAGAAAGTGGCATGAAGATGAACTTGCAAACATTGTGATGTTGGTAAGTTTCTTACTGCTTCTTTAGGGAAAGTGTTTATTTCCCTTATTTCAAAGAAAGAAGTTTGATCATTCATGGGATGCTGAAGAGAAAAATATTGTGCACTAGCAGCTTCCTATCATCAAAAACCATCACCTAACAAGTTCACTTTTCTTAAACTAACAGACAACAAACAATTCTTTCCTTCAAAGAGGGATTAACGATGTAATTTACAAATCTCTTCCAGCACAAACAATATCAAACACAATGTTTATCTGCATTGAGCCTGACAGCTTTGCAAATGAGTTTCAAAAGCCATTCTGGAGCACTGCAAATACAGATCCTGCAGACGAATCACCAGTTTGTTCCTAATGAAACAAATGCCTATCAGCACATTAATCAATCTAATCACAGGGAGAAATCATTCACTAAGGAAGTAGTTCTGTAACTTCATTTGGCTGCCTCGTGCCTGCTTGGCGCACGCCTTTGTTACAGCCTCACAGCTCTCCAGCAGTAGGGGAATTGGTTAATCAGGGAAATCAATGTGAAAAATTGATATGATTGGTTCCCTGAGGAAAAGGGGACAGAATAGCTCTGTGGCTTTAATTTTCTGGAGTGTTGTTTTGTTTATATTTCCCCCCTTCAAAGGGAAAGTTACAGAACTGGTGAGAGATGAGTCCTCTCGGATTGCAGAGCTGTGATTCTCCTTTCAGCTTGCCATTGAGGCAGGCAAGAAGTGCCCTCACTCAGCACCTCCTTCACACATCTCCCTTGGGCCACATGGGGAAGGCTGTGAGCAGTGGGTGATGCTCACAGGACCACAAAATGTCTTTCCCTTCAGAGTGACTGCAGACTTAATGAGCACATAGTGGATCTAAGTTTGGAGTAATTGTGTGCTGGACCCAGCAGGCCTGTTGCATAACACCTGTGGTTGACACCTCAATTTGTTTTTGTGACATCAGTGCAGGAGAGGGGTGTGCTCCTGCCTTCGGATTGGTATCTGCTTAGTAATGACTTGCTGCAATACTGCCAGAAAGGATATGAAGCTGCCCAGATCTTCACAGGGAGCTCAGTGTGATCTCAGAAATGAACCTTTGGTGATGTTCAAAAAGTTCAGTTAACTTTTTAAAAAATTATTTTGCTCTTCCCTGGGTGGAAAGTCAGCCGTGCTTCAGTGTGTGTGAAGTGCGATTCTCCTTTAGTTCTAGTGCCTGGGGGTCTTTTTGAAGTAGTAGGGTCTGAGCTCTTGCCAGCTTATATTTCCGAAATCCTGGGTAGTCTCAGTGTGCAGTGTAGTGATGGCTGTGAAATGCTGGGAGGCTGTGGTTCTGTTGCAGCCTGTCTGATACTATTCCTCTGCCACAACGAACTGGTTGGGGGATGTCCTCTGGAAAACGGCTGGGGAGTCAGACCTGCCAGGCCACAGCTTGGTTCCTCCCTCAGAATCCAGGTGACTGGATTATTTCACCAGAGCAGACCCAAACCTGAGTACTTTTTATATTTGTATATCCATGTTGGAAATAAGCAGCACAATAGTCAGTAAGACAAGTTAAGCAGAAATGTTGGTAAAAAAGCGCTGTAAAGTGGGTGGGTTATGAAGTCAGTTGTCCATCTCTTGCTTGTTTTGAACATCTCTCCATCAGGGTTGTCAATGTTTGGAGGCTGCATCAGTTCACTTGAAGTCAGCTCAGGTGAAAGAAAGCAGCTTTTGTGGCTGTACCATCTTATATCAGTTTAAAGTTAGGTACACCATTTTGGCCAGGGTGGCCTACAGTACTACTTTTGGCACAAATAATGTGACCAGAAGTTGTCCCCATAAGCTGCTCTTCAACAAGTTTGACAAAGCAAAAGATTTGTGTTCTGTGGTCATGGTATTTCTGATCTGATTATAAAATAAACTTTGCTGTCTACAAAAATTAATTGATACAAATCAGCTATTAAACTGATAGTGTATTACGTCTACGCTCTTAGTATCGGTTTCAGGGAATTCTTGTAATCCTAGTGGTCAAAATGAGCTGATAGAAGTTGGACAGGTATGTCATCAGTTCAGATGTGCTCTGGTATATTTTGGTGAAAGGAAGCACATGTTTGTGAAGGCAGCTGTGAGTGCAGAGGGATGTCTGTACACCAGTACTGCAAAATATCCCATTGGACCACTCCGCAGTTTTATAGTGTTCAATATATATAACCTGGAAATAGTCCTAGCCATCACATAACTACATCATTTAGACACAGCAGTAGATGCATGAAGACATAGTATTTAGGACATAGTATCAGGTCCTGATGGAGCAAGACGTGGTTAACTGAATGTGTGTGTACAGTTTTACCAGCCTCAGAGTTTCACTTCTCTGGGACAGCGGGATACATGGCATGTGGTTAGAGCCTTTCTTTCTGAGTTAAGGCCTAAGAATGAGGTTTTCCAGTTGAACAAGAGTTGGGCTGTTGGTGATGTTAAAAAGGATGCAAATTGTATCTGTAAGTTGTTCCTGCTTTTCCCTGTTCCAGAGCATAATTTAGTTTATTCTTTTTAATTCAGAAAAAAGAAAAAAAAAATGTTCTGAACTATTCCTCAAACACAGCAATGAAATTAACTGGACACACCCAGAAAGAGTCTATCTAAACAATTCTCCTGACCTGTACATAAATCCTAAGAGTGGCAGATTTTAGAAAAACATGCAGTACAGTTAAGTAGTTGTGAGTACAAGTGATTTTCTTCTTTCCAAGAGTTATAGCAGTCAAGCACATTGATAAATACATACAGGACTAATTTGGAGAAAGCTCTGCACTATCTTTGAAATACACCTGAGACCCCTTTGGACAGTCTGCAACCTACCAAGGCAGACAGATAAGTACCTGCGTCGTCCTCCTGGGAAGTCTCTGTTTGAATGTGCCTGGCACCATCCTACATGCCCGTGGATGTGAGGATGGACGGAGCAGTGCTAGAACAACCTTTCCGCATCAGTTCACAGGACTGAGGATTCATCAGCGTGGGGCAACCTGCAGTAAAAGGAATTACCGGGAAAATCTGACGGGAAACAACAGATCTGTATGGAAGTTCTGTTCTTAAACTTCTGCCTCTGAAGAGAAACAAGGAATCCAGAGTAGGTCCTGAGAGGGGCTTTAATACAGAACTTTGATTTTGTCTCTCCTTTTTGGGTTGCCATCTGCTTTATCACTTAGAGAATGTTAACATTCTTTAAAAATGGGCAGATGGACCTCATTCAAGTTCTGACAGTAACTCTTTGTTATTGGTACAAATAGCTGCAGAGGTATTTAATTACCATTAGTAGTCATCAGTTTGCTGCGAGCTGGTGGCATTCAGAATAGTGAGCAGGCTGCATTCTTTGTGTCCAGTGAGTTCATAGAAAGTTAAACCTACTTTTGACAACAGCCTCAAGCTTAGCTACCATTAACCCCTCTTCAGTTACTGGATGATGTGTTTGAACAGTATGAATGATTAATGAAGGTTAAATAGTCCAGTTTCTATCTTAAAACCTTTTGTTGTTGGCAAAGGGCAGGGCAATCGCCAAGGTGAGCAGAAATTCAAGTGTTTGGTTTTCACCAAATAGTTCTTGGCAGATTTAAATTATTATGAGATGGTAAATTCAGAGGGAAATCAGGGGTTGTGACCAAACAACCCAATCGTTGAAGGTTTGGTAAATTAAAGCAATCTTATGATTAAAATTAAACTTAGCTGCCTATCTCTTTCTCAACAACTACTGCAAAGTATTGGAGTATGTAGAAATAACCAGCTCAACAAAAGAACCACATCTGGAGTTATTCTTTGTCCCTTTCTTAGAAGAGACAAATTGAAGGAAAGAAAACTCTTGGTGTTACTTACTCTAGCCTAACTCTTGCTCAGAGTTTGGCCACCCACCTGCAGTTTGGCAGAAGTGAGATTCAGTTTTGATACCATAATATTTGCATATGAATCCATGGGTAAAGTTTAGTAGTTGTGCATGAAGAGTTAAGCCTGGAAACCTCAGAAGTTAGAGAGAAAAGGTGGGTCATGGCTTTGGGGTTTCCTTTAACCTCAGAAAGTCCAGGATTTCTCAGTTGCCTTTAGAGCTGCAAAGGTGATGCCAAAGGCTGAGAGGAAGCAAAGGCAAAGCTGTTCAGCTGATGCTCTGAGATTCAAACTGTGATGGGCTAATTATTTTCTTCCTTGCGCATTGGCACTGCGAAGAAAACTAATTTCCACTAACTTCTTTAACAAATGCTCTTTGCTGATACCTTAACAGCTTTATTGACTGTTGGAGCTTTCCAGAGCACTAACTGACTGGTGAGCAATTCCAACAATTCGTAGTGAACAAGTGTCCTGGTCAAGTTCCTTGCGTGCAGTCAGGAGGTCCATCTGCAGCGAAGTTTCTCTTCTTAAATCTTACCTTTTCAGTGAGAGTTTTCCTTTGACACATTCTGATCATGCTCCCTATTCTTCATTTAAACCTGATTTCGACACTGCATGACTGTTGACAATGCTCCAGAGATCCCTGCTTGCTATCCTTGAGCAGCCCTTATGGGTATGATTTAGTACAAGCTCTTCCTTAGCTTTCAGCACATCATTGCATTATGCCTTTTTCTTTTATCAGGTTTTACGGAGCTCTAAACCCAGATTTAGTGCTGCCACTTGGGGACTAGGAAGGATTTTGGGGCTCTCTTTTAGATTGAGCTATGGTTGTTACTCCAGTGATTACGGTTGGACTTAAGCTTAGAGGTCTTTTCCAAACCCTCATGATTCTGTAATGCTGGTAAGAGAGTCGTGGAGAGTCCCAGAAGGAAGAGCTGTAATGTGAATGTGCATGAAAGAAAATGTGATAATAGGATCCCAATACAAATAGCACATTTAGTGAAACACACCTGTACATATTGCATAGTAAACGAAAGTCATCTTACGCATGTCCATGGATGCCAGTAAAGCTAAAGGCTCCTGCAGCAGTAGTGCAGCAGCATTTTTGCATGTGGCTGCAGCCACATCTTCCAGTTGGGAAGTCCCTCATCCTAACCCCCAGCATCTCAGTGCCTGTAACAAAACCACACAAATCAAATGGTTGGTCCTCAGTTTCACCTTCTGCTCAGTGTCAGAGCTGCAAACAGCTGGCTGAATAAAATGACTGGTGGCAAGACTGTGCTGGCAGTGAGGGAAGAAGTTAGTTAACTGACCGCAGCCTTGCAGAGACATCGCTGAGATGGGTCACAAATGGCTGCTGGGTCGTGCTCATTAGGAGCAGCGTGGACACATGTTGAGCCCATGCATCCTGATAAACTGCAGGGTATTGTAATTGCTTTGAAAGGGTCTTTCAGTACTTATGCTGTGTGAGGGAAACAATTTTGTGAAAATGTCTGTGACATGCATGTATACCCTCCAGATATTGTGGGTAACATCTGGACTTGCCTGAGTAATGCTTCTTGCATTGTTTTCTATTTTCCAAAGCAATCCAGTGCCTACCCCAGGTAGCTCACCAATTATTAGTTAGGAGAGGATTAGAAAGGCACAGCTGTGCCTGATGTGACTCCCATACTCCTGCTCAAGTGGTACATACAGGTCTAAGGCAGCCTTTTTGCCTTAATGAAATTTCTAACCCTGGGGTGTGTTCCTTCCTCAGAGTCAAATGGAAGCTAGCTTTTGTCGGAGCAAGGGCTGACATGTGATTGCTCCACTTGAGATCAGGAGCCCTTCCTCTGCAGTTTGTTCTGCTTTGTCATAAAACACTTGTGCATCTTGTTTCCTAAGATACGTACAGCGTGGGAGCAGACTGTGAGTCAGACCAGCCTGGTGGTTGGTAGGTACCATGTCTAACAATTCAGGAATTCAGAGTGTTCAGATGCAAATTGGCATCCAAATTTTCTTAACTCCTGGTCAAGCCTTACTGCTGAGCTGTTGCAGCAAGAGGTGTGCTGTGGGGTATGTGTGGATTATCTGGTCGCTCCAGAGGCAGAGGTCTGAGGGAGGGGCACTGCGATGCCCATTATGAGGATGTATCTGAAATGCAGCTTGGTATGATGGGGAGGTCTTGCCCCAACATACAGAGTCCTAGAGAGACACTGACCCTCTTGCCATACCTGGCAACACGGGTGCTGTGAGATGAAGGCCAGCTGAATGAATGTGCCAAATGTGGCACCATGACTCTGAAGCATGGCAGGTCTGTTCATAACAGCTTTCACACCCCAAGCTGGGCAACCTAACTTTTTAAATCCGGTCCCTCCAGAGCAGTCCAGGGCAGATTACCACACTACTGACCACACCGATTTTGATAACAAAGTTGTAATCACTTCTTGTGCAGCGAGCAGAGGGGTCCACTGGAATTCAACCCTACTGCTACTGCTCAGTGCTTTTCAGATACAGTGGCCTACATGGGGTACAAACTGTTTCCAGATGATTCCTACAATTTTCTTAACTCTTTTTATCTTCTGTAACTTTTCTAGAATGAGACATGCTTTTTCTAAATTTCTAGGCAACTATTAATTCTTCCTTTTTCTGACTCACATGCTGTTAATAGTTAAGCTGAGAATGTGTTATACCTTTAAAAAAAACCTATTAAGCCTAAAGCTTAGTATGATGGGTATCTGAAGCTTATAACAGTTGCATTTAACTGTAATCATGCCGCAAGTATGAGAACATGAAATGAAACAATTTGCAAATGAATTTTTTGTAATTTAAGCTAGGAACAGTGCACTGAGTCACTACAAAGCATCTTTGTATGTTGTCATGAAGGGTGTAAGAAATGTTCTTGTTGCTATGTTTTGGAACATTTTTATTCATGTATGGTTTCCAAGGCAAAACCCTTACAAGTTGATGGCACTTTGTACATTCAGCTTACCCAAACATGGAAGCAGACACACATCTGGCATTTTCTCTAGTTGAACAGCAAGCAAAGCTAAGTAATTCAGGATAGTTAGATCTGGGCAAATGCTGCAGCCCATCTTCTGTAAAATTCTCGTATGGAAATATTTAAGTGATAGATGGAAAATATTTACAGAAGTGAATTTTGGTCTTGAAAATAAAAACAGGAGCATCCAAAGATTAAAAAAATGGGTTGGTAGGGCATTGCAGCACTTCCCACCCCTTTTTTCTCTCTCCTCTCTCTCCTCTCTCTCTCTCCTCTCTCTC